>JBBPJX010000934.1:0-10091 GCA_038088955.1 Neotropicomus parvogracilis | reverse complement strand
GTCGTCCATTTGGCCCCGAGTTCCCGCAGACGACCATCCGCGACGATGTTCGGTGAGAACCTCCGCGTGCACCTCGACGTGATATTCTTACACCTTCCTTTCACACGCGCATGCGCGCACAGACTTCACAAGCATGTACTCGATCACCTTGGCATATCTCGGATTGCCGTCGTCATTGGTGGCTCTATGGGAGGCATGGCCGTCCTCGAATGGCCCCTCTGTAGCCCTCCCGGTTACATCCGACACATCATCCCGCTGGCCACCTCCGCCCGACATTCTGCGTGGTGCATTAGCTGGGGTGAAGCACAGCGACAGAGCATCTACAGCGACCCCGCGTATGAAGATGGCTACTACGTCTCCCAGCCGTCCTCGGGCTTGGCCGCAGCGCGAATGGCCGCGTTACTCACATACCGGTCCCGCGACTCGTTCGAGAACAGGTTCGGACGGCGTCCCCAGGCGCCGCAAGTTTCTGAATCCAACGGCCATCATCCCTGCGCCAAGCCGACCGTACCTCTTGCGCTCTCTGCGGCCGACCGGGCCCTTGTCGCGCACAACGAGGGCCATCAGCGCGCGGGGCGCACTCATTCCCAGGCGCAGTCACCGTCCCAAACGACGCCGCACTCTCCCACATCTGACAGTCCGCCGACACCCCCGACCCCACCCATATTCTCCGCGCAGTCCTATCTTCGCTACCAGGGCGCCAAGTTCGTCGCCCGGTTCGACGCCAATTGTTATATCCACATCACGCGCAAGATGGACACGCACGACCTCGCACGCGGACGCGACGTCCCCCTTTCCTCCTCTTCGTCTACCAGCGTCGACACCCACATCGCCAACCCCGCCGCCGCGGCCGACCTCCAATCCACTGCCCTTGCCATGATTCTCTCCACTCTACCTCCACGCGCCCTCGTCGTCAGTATCGAAACCGACGGGCTCTTCACCCCCACCGAACAGCGCCACCTCGCGACACACATCCCCGACGCACAGCTCGTCGAGATTCCCTCGCCCGACGGACACGACGGGTTCTTGCTCGAGTTTGAGCGCATCAATGGACACGTACTGGCCTTCTTGAGGCGCGAGTTTCCAGAGTATTATGCGCGGGCTGACGGGGCCGGGGGCGAGGAATGGGATGCGGCGGTGGGGAACGGACAGGGGCGAGACGACTTTGCGGTGAAGAAGACGAGCATGTTTGGAGAGGCAGAGGTAGACGTGACGAGGTGGTAAATCGGATTCGTGCGCTCGCATCTCTCTCGTCGCTCTTCGTGGTTTCTGTGGTTTCTCGGTCGTACGTATCTTGCGCTCGCTCAACGGGGGCAGATCCAAGTGTTATCTAGGTAAAAGTTAAAGGATCGTAACTTATTCGTAGCGCGTTCACTTCCACGACGCATGCATAGCATCACGTCGATAGACGGTACCATGTACTCACATACCATCCAACTGGTATTTACTCGACCGAAGATTCGCTCGAGCCTCGAGGATCGTCAGCCAAGCTCGCAATTACATTGAATATCATGTACGTGGCTGATACAGTAGTCATTGGACAGGGAAAGAGATAGGGGGCATGCCAAGGATGAACGACAGTAAAGGACTAGGGGGATGTCAAAACGAACGCGTGTCGTCGCATAAACGAGGGACTTGGGTTGCAGTTGCAGCCTAGATCCAGATCCAGGGGAGGGTATAATAGCAAAAAGGAAATGAAGAAACGAACCGAAACCAAAAGAAAACGCGAGGAAACGTCGTCGCCTAGAACCGCCTCGACCCACCACCACCGCCGACCAGCCCCTCGATCGAATGATGCTCGAGCTCGTTCCTCGCCTTCAAAATCGACGCGTGCATCTCCTTCATCGCGTTCCCCAGCTTGACGCCGAACCGACTCAGAATGTCTCGCTGCCACGCGTCGTACTTGGCGTTGACCCGCGCCTGCACCTGCTCATAGTCCACTACGCACACCCCGAACCCGCGCTGCGTCTCCGACGTGTCGAACGTCGACCGCGCCTTTTTGATCTCGGTCAGTAGCTGTTGCCAGTGCGCGAGCGAGTCGCCCAGGCGGTTGAACACGTATTCAGCTTCGAGGTCCCACAAGGATTGGAATTGGAGCCATTTGGCGACGTAGTCTTTCAGTTGCTGCACCTTAAGTTCGATCAGAGCAAACGGTCGCTCGAGGGTGTCGTCGGAAAAGTGGGTCAGCTGTTATGATCGGTCAGCGGGGACTGGCGAGCGCAGACAAGAAAGGTCACCCACGAGAGATGTGTACACCGATTCACAAGCGAGATTCCGTTGCATCTGCAACCCAATCTCGTATCTCGAACTTTGGATGCGGTGTAGTCGGCAAATGACGCCTATGTAGTAGATGAGCATCGTCGCCTCGACTGGACAAAACGACAATTATAATTACCAAGCCAGTCGTGCAGTTGTTTGATCCACGTCGAACGAGCGTACTCTATTGGGGGATCGAGAAAGATGACTTGGTTTTGTATCCGAATCTCGTGCACGATGGGTTTCACGGTCATGTTTCCTTCTAGCATCTGCAGAGACCATAAGAATGTTGTGTATGAACAAGAGACGACATACCTTTTCTTCCCGAACACCCTTTCCTGGTCGTCGTTTGCTGGTCAAAGGGAGTGGGTCGCGGCGGGTATCTCCATCATCCGTTCGATCAAACTCGGAGCACCATACTTGAATGATGTGCGCGAGGCGCTGCAATAGTATGTTCTCTATCCGCTTATCCAGTTCCGCTACCCAGTGTTCCAGATTGGCATAGCCCTCCAAGTTCAAACGATCGATCTGAGGCACGAGATCAGCACCACGCGTTTTTTTGTAGCAACGAAAACACGCACTGCGGCCTGTATTTTGCTCAAAAGTTCCGAAAACGCCTCGTGGGTATACGCACACGTCGCCAGGTCTTCTACGGCCCGGAGAATGTCTCGATACAAATCGATCACGCTGTTCGTCTTGTCTTGCAACACCGAAACCACACTCGCAAATTCGCGGACGAATTGAATATGTCGGTTGTCTCGCCCGTCGGCACCAGACACGAACCGGGCCGTGTCATATTGGTTCACGAAATAGTCCCAGCGGATGCTCATTCCTGGTCCGCTCCAGTCCAGCGAAACGCGAGGATTACCGAAGCGATTACATACCTTTTGCAACCATCCTCTGAGCTTCGTTGCGGTACTCGGCGACGAGCCATTCGATCCCTTGGTTCTGCTCCACCAAATCCAAAGTTTGTCCGTATGTCCTAACGGTCTCCATGAGTGAAACGGCGTGAGGATACACCCGCTTGGCGTCCTTCGCCATGTTCGTGATCATGTGTGGAACCTGAAAGTTGAGCCAAAGCAAGTTTCGCACTTCCTTGAACAAGGTAATCGTCTGTGGGTCAAAGTTGACCGCGAGTTGGAACCCTCCACCACGCAGTCGTACGATCTCGAATAATCGCCCGTTGACGGCCATGTCTCGTCGGTTGATGTCATGTAACCATGCCTCAAAAACGGGTCGAGTGTCAAGTTTCTTGCGGAAAGCGGTGGATTCGGATTGAAGCTTTTGACCTTCGGCGTAGAGTTCCCACCCTTTTCCAAGGACGTCCTCCACACGTTTCATATAAGTCAAAAGTTGTCGCTCGATTTGCCGCGCCCAAACGATGGCCCCAGCTATCGGTGGAAGGTCGCGCATCTGAGACATGTGATATGCCTCTGAGAACCGGTACTGGGTTTTAAACTCGTGGAGAGTCAGTGGTATAATCCTGAGACCAAGAAACGTGTTGTTTACCTTGTCGTGTAGACGCTTGATGTCCTCCTTTACAGAGTCAATGAGTTGTGTTTGATACTCTTGGATGGCACCTCGGATCTAGGCAATAAGGAACATTTGCATGTAATTCGAAGGCGTAACAGAGTGGAGCCTACCTTGGGCCGGACGAACAATGCGTTGAACTTGGAGAAAACTCTGAACATCTCATTCGCGTTACGTGCAGTACCTAGCCTATCGCGCAGCCTGGCAATAATTTGATTCTCCACCCTCGCCACCCGTTCGTTATACGCATTCTCGGCAGCAACCCAGATCTCAGTTCCCTCTGCACGGCGAATCAACGCCACACATTCAGGTCAAGTACACAAAGAACCACTCACCAACAGAGACGTCCAACACGTCGATCCGCTTAACCACTTCATATGCTTCCTTCACCTCTTCCTCCATGTCCATTCCCCCGACCTCTTTCGTAACACTGCCCAAACCCTTCGTCGGACCTGTCATCACTGCGAGCTGTTCGTGTTGTTTCCTCCAATCCTTCAGATACCTCGTCCGTTCCTGCAACTTGGCGTGCGCAGGGACCACCTTGATCGGGATGAACTTTTCTGATCGTCTCCTCGTGACCTCACGGGCAACGTTCGTGAACTCTTTGATGAGGTCGTCCCACGTGCGAAAAATGTTCATCGTCAGGGACAGCAATCGATCAAACGTCTCGTATGGTGTGTATGGCAGTCGATGTGATGTTAGTACGCGGAGTAATTGATCGTTGAAATCTCGAGAAATGGCCTCCACGAGAGGAAGCGCACGTCGAATTGGGTAGGGCGAGAGCTTGAGTTTGCGATTTATGTGTCCAAAGATCAGTATCAGGGATTCTTGAATTTTGTCGAGGTCTGTAGCGGAGAGGAGCTCGTTCAAGGGAAAGTCTTTCATCAACTGATTGTATTTGTGAACTGGTCCATGTTTCGATGAGACATACACTCTACACAAGATTGTTCACGGGGCACTCACCGAGATCCGTAGAACTGTTTAATCCCGTGTCCGCGATGAAACTGACCGTCGCATGGAACCGTTTCGCATTTCTTAGGCACTCCATGACCATGTTCACTCCTTCGGTTCGTAGCTGGGCCTCGATTCCCTCCAATGCCCTCTCCAAGCTTAACCAGAAATTGATTTCTTGCGATGCAGTACCGGATGACACGTCACGAGTAAGTTTGGTGACCGCTTGGATAGACTTGATCCACGAGTTTACATGTCCGTGTAGGGTGTTAAGGAAGGAGCTGTCGTTGAGAAGCTTTGCGGGTATATGCGAGATGTTCGGTCTTTGACCCATAGTCTGGGCCTTGAATGCGAGTCAGCCACGATCCAAACGATTGGAAAAATGCCAGACTTGTTCGACGGCCCGCTGGATGACGGGATGGATGATGAGATGCGTTTCCGGTATTTCGACGTTTTGTTGAAGATGCAAAAGGGACAACTCGAGCTCCGCGAACTTCTTTTTCGTCATGGGTATACCTATGCACATTTGAGACAGACAGGGATCGGTCAAGACAAATGCTTACCCATTTTGCTATCGCCATCCTTGCCAACACCACGGGCCCCGACGAACGCATCGAACCATGGTTTGACACCGCAACTCACCACGGCATGCAGACTCTCGTATGGTGTCTCCTCGCCTCCAAACAAATTTAGTATATGCAGTTGTGTGGCTAGAGGACCAAGAGGATCCAGGATTGGATGGCGCTTGATGAGTGCTAGCGAAGTGACGTTTGAATGAGAATAGGACAGCTGCGGAGTGAGTTGATAGTAGAATCGCGGAGGGGCGTCCTCTGGAGTACGTGAGGTCGGTTGGGACTCCAGACAAACGTTGGTCTCACCCTCTGTTTCTTCCTTGACTTTGACGACGTATATGACGCCCCCGCCCTCTGCCGCGAATCTCGACACCTTCTCCTCGAATTCGTCGTCGAAAAGTGACATGAGTTCTTCCGGGTATGCGCCGAGCACAGGTGGCAGGAGAGAAAGGAGATACGAGCGAAAAAGAGACACGTCGAACGAAGGGTGTGCATCGACTGGTCCGTCGCTGGTGGGCACGCCGTTGGAGGTGGAGGTGGTCAAGGGTGGGGCTGCGCCGTTCCCGTTCGTCGTTGCCATGCTGGCGCGTGTCGTCGCTGGTCGTGTATTGAGTGGATAAAGTCGCTCGCGGACGCTGGCTATCGTCGGCGCAGCTGCGGTCGTCGTCGCCGTGCGCGATAATAATGAAGAGTGGACGCGTCTGCGACCAGAGCGACGACGAGGGCACTACTTTGGTCGTCAAAAATCCCACGCTGGATAAGCCCAATAAAAGACTTGGCAAAAAAAACCCCCACCGAAATATTCTGTCCTGCTTGGATCGCCCCGACGACAACGACGGCGAGCACGATAGCGAGCAGACGTCGCGTCCGACGCGTTTTCATGATGGTTCGGTAGGTGGACTGAAAGTCCGGGGCGAACCTAAATGCCTCCTTTACATAACAGGTCGGATTGACCCGTATGTGGTCCTGCCAGCTCTCATTGGCCGTCGGCGAGTGGCTGGCTGGCTGTCGTGGCCATCGAACAGGACGTCGACGTTCGTTTACACGAAAATTTTCGCGCCAGATAGTATGTACAGGACTTTCGGGAGCATGGGTGCCCTCCAGCGATGTGACGTAACCTCATATGAGACCCTACGTCGCTGGCTCGGACGCCATCTCCCTTAACCGCCCTTCCTCTATCCGAGGTATAAACTCCACTTCAAAGGGAGCCGCTTGCGAGATAACCGTGTCCGCGAAGTTATGCGTGTCAATCGGTGCATCAGGTCGCTCCACAATGTTAAACGACCAAAGCAAGATCGCAATATTGATGTACAGCGACTTGTTCGCGAAATGCTGTCCCGGACATACTCTGTACAACACCACCTGCATCGTGCCAATGACTGGAAGGCAACAGGAAGAACATACCTCCTGCCAAAGCCATAGGGGTACGAGTACATGTGGCTCCGCAACCGCCCGTCTCCATCAATCCATCGCTGGGGATCAAATTTATCTGGATCTGGGAAGGCCACAGGGTCTTGAGATATAGCCCTACGCGACCAACTCAGCGATTTCACACCAACGCGTGATGACGAAAATCACCAGTGACATCCAAATACAGAAGCACCAGCGGGAATGCACAGACCCCGCTATGATATGACTAGGTTCGGATGATATTTTCTGACCAAGTGGATGATAAGAAACGTACCCAGATGATGTCCTGAGTAGCGCGATGTGCAAATCCTATAGGAAATTACAACCAATCCCATGGTGCTAAAAACACTTACCGACAGGTGCAACAGGTCTCCATCGGAGAGCCTCTAATATATACGCGTGGATTTGAGGAAGCGATTCGGTATCTTCCCAGGTGGGCACTAGCACAAATTCTTAGCATTCACGACTATCATGGCGCTGATACGTACTCCTGTCTCTTCCGATAACCACATCCAGCTCTTCCTGCGCTCGCCTCTGAGCTTCCGGATAACAGGCAGCAGCCATGATCATGTTTGTGATGGCAATCGCAGTCTTAGAACAAACCATGTTAGTTTTTCGCAGGTCGGGATCATGTACAGCGGCATACGGTCTCTGACCCAGCGCCAAATAGGCTCCCGGCCAGATAAGCCATTTCATCCCTTGATAGCCGATGTTCAGTGGAGTTTTCCAGAAGCGTCCTCACGAATGAATTGTCTTCTATATCCGTTTCCTGCAGTGGTAGGATCCGACATAAATCGCAGTCTGGCTTTCCCTAGTGGATCCATGCTTACCATTCCCGATTGAACACGATTCACTTGATCTCTGTAGAGTTTGATCTCAAAATTGTGATATTCCCTCAGCTGACGTCCATATCCAGGAACGTATTTTAACAGAGGGATACGATCCACAAGAAATGCCCCAGGACGCATTACACGCTGCAAGTTTCGCATCACTTGGTGTATCCTGGCGACCTCAGGGTCATTGGCTGACGTCGGAGTGGACTTTCCATATGTCAAACGCAGAATGACGGACGCAGCGAACCTGCGACGTTCCATGCCGATTGAGGAGAGTCCCCATCAACACAAACGTGCACTCACCGTTGTACGTGTACCCGGTGGTTCTTTGGGTCGTTTAGGATGTCCATGATAACGTTCTTTGCGTTTTCGAGTTGCATGTCCTGATAGGCTCTTACCGCCTTGGGTTGCAGGTGTGTATGCACGGCTCTCTTGAGTCGACGGTACCGCTCGCCACTATGTGCGAGAATGATTCGCATCCCCCTGGACAACATTTCGCCGGCAGCGATCGAGTGTGGACGATCCACGAGCGCACCGCCCTCCTTTTCCATGATATCAGCTGCTGCCTGGCTTATCCGAACCCACGTTTACGATTTGAGCGCATCGAATAGATCCGAGGAGCCGTCGCGACGCACGGTTAGTACGTGCACCGACGAACAAAACGGAAATCGTACATCCGCTCGCCCAATGATGATAATAACCTGACTTCCCTGACGCAATGCGACTACGGGGCCATACTGTGTAACCCAGTCTGCGAGGGTGCGTGCGATGCTGGCGAACGAGAAGTCGAGTCAGTTGAGCACAATGCGAGGGGGCGACCTTACTTGACGGAGGGCATCGCGTTTTCCCAGAACCACCGCGCAGGAGGTCCAGGCGGGAGGGGTATGCCATTCTTCGAGGTTGGTGCGAATTGATACCTCTTGTACAAGGAGATTATGATGGCGGTCATCGCCGCAAGCCCGACGAGACAACCTCCGGTGAAGACTCGGATGCCTTCAGAGGTGCTCGAGGACATCGAAAAGTTCGGAGACGTGAAGGACGGGTACGAGTCGATGTCCGCGCTGTTTGGTGCCCCAGCCGCAACCCTTTTATGTGTACGTGACCCTTGTCCATGACATTGGAAATCATTGAGTGCGCACGTGGTCAGCGCCTCGGGAATGTCAACGCAATATGAAGACTACTTGAAACTATCAAACGTGACGTTAATCGGTGGTTGAACCTTAAGCCGTCTTGGGCCTGTCCCAGTCTGACTTAAAAGATCCCATTGAATTGGCCTTTCCTCTCTCTTGCTGACCGCACGTCGAAAAACGCGGCTCCGAGTCAAGGCTGTGGGATTCTTCCCTGAGACCCGTCATGGTCACCATGGACGTGTTGTCCTAGTGCCGCACAGCCATAAGTATCTCCTCAGGGCTCTCAACCGCGCAAGGTCACTCCTGTCAACAAGTTTCAAGCTAGTCCATCTGTCAGGTCGAAAAAAGTGCAGGCGGAGCGTCGTTGTTTTCTTTATGGAAATTATGGTTGGGCATCAAGCAATTCTCTGGTTCGTGAGCTCACTAACCAATCAAAAGACTCGCAAAATACGTTACGTGACTACGCTGTCAATCCACGACAGGTAGGCTAGTTTGGAAGGTGTTTTATCTCCTCCCCGCCAAGAGCAAGTTGACCGGACCCCGTGGATCCGTCAAGATGGTCCGGCTGGGGACGCCGTCGGCGCTACGTGGTCCCGCTCGGGCGAGTCGCAAGTAAACGATGGACGCTCCGTCGGACTCCACCGACCCCTAGCTTTTCCTTCCCCGAGGAAAGATTCGGAGTTCGCTCAGGGTATGCCGAGGATTCGCGCCTAATTATTACATATCAGCCTTAGACCCAGCGCCACTACAGGGTTGCTTTACGGCCGTGATAATAGTCCGTGCCACCGCTGCGAACGCAACGGATCTGTTGCCGATGAAACTGGCGGCCCCGTCATTCTCCCAGCAGAACTTCGGAGCTAATAGTTCCAGCCCCAAACGCACGGGGCATCATGCGCGGACACAGGTGGCACAGAATCCGCGAGAGCAGCACTGTTGAACGTCTCGGGATTCTGAGGGGTCAAACAAGGAAGTGTGGGACAGAGGATGAGTAGCGTAATACATATACAAGTTCGGTCCGGGGTGGGAAGAATAAGCTTCCGAATTCAGGGTAACTAGGAGATGGCGACCAGTCATCATCGTCCGTCGCCTACTACACCTAAAAAATGGACACGTCCTGAAATACATGAAACATCTCTGTATTCCATGCGACTCGATCAACGGCATAGGCCAACCTAAACCATCGGAATCACCCGGGTACGTTGCACGACAGTATTCCCGTTCGTGTAGAACGATGCAGTTTCTGTAGGGGGAAGTAGAGGGGCACTTTGGAAAGACGGGTGAGGGGGAGGCAGCACTGCGTTCATTCCTGTCGGGCCGTGTGATTGTGCGGTTGTGCTGAGAGTAAAGTTGGATAGATCCGAGGGCCAGCGCGTGTGAGTTGGTGACATGAGCAATTCTTTCTGCTGGGT
>JBBPJX010000933.1:0-10102 GCA_038088955.1 Neotropicomus parvogracilis | reverse complement strand
GGTTAGGCTTTCCTTCACAAAAGATGCATATGAAGATTTCGATCTCCTGGTTAAGTCATTCCATTTGTCTGTCGGTCTGTGGGTGGTAGGTAGAGGATAGTTTTACATCATATTGGAGGAGTCTGGCAAGTTCTTGGGTGAATGCAGAGGTGAACTGGGGTCCTCAGTCAGAAATAACTGAGTCATGGAGTCCAAATCTGGGGAAGACATGGGCGAAAAAGAGCTGTGCTACCCCTTTGGCAGTGATGCCCAAGGGACAGGGGCAGAGAATTACCCCCTTCATAAGTCCATGGTTGATCATGACCATTGTTACACTCAGTCTTAAGGCAGCCGATGAGGTGAGGGCAACCTAGGGGGGGCACTTACGAAGAGGCACCTACTTTGTTCCCTAGGTGGTAGAAGTCGAAGGAGAGCAAGTCTGGTCAAGAGGGGAACGGACAGGGATAGGGCTGAACCCTTGGAGTGAGGGATCAAGGGATGAAGGGGTGAAGCCTCAAGAATTGAGATAGAATTCAAGATCAAGCTTAGAGCTTGACTAACAAGTACAGGGTTTCTTAAGTATAGTAGCGTACAGAGCACGGACCAGGAGGCAATGAGTACTGGTCTGTGATGGTAACGACGTATAGGTTAATGGCATATCAAATGGTGATGGAAAGTCAAAGGAAACTGATGGAAGGAATCGCCTTGGCATAGCCAATGATGGGGATCAGTAACTCTGAGAGAAACGGGGCAAAGGCGATGACGAATGTACGTGTCCATCAAGGGATTGCACTCGTAAAGGACGAAGTCTGAAAGAGAAGAGTGCATACCCATCTATCTAGTCGTAGGCCAAAGGATAGACCCATCAAAGGGGCAAAGGGTAAGCAATGGTGTCTAAGTCAAAAGGGAAGAACAATGAGTGACGAGGGGCGTAGAGGAATGAGGAATGTATGGCATCGATTAGGCGAGGAGAAGTGATAGAGACGATGATGCCTGAGGAAAATAAAGTGGTAAATGTGGTAAGGTAAGGAAAATTGTAACAACCATCAAGGCTGAGTAGCTGTCGGATTTCAGAAGGAATGTGATGAGGTCAACCAAAATGGCTTGAAAGGGATGAGTGGCTGTGGAATGAATGGGGCTCAGAGGAGGGACTGTGGGGTGTGTGCTGGGCTTGTTTTGCTGGCAGACTGCACAGCCTACATAGAATATATCGGTGAATATAATTATTCATGCCTGGCCACCAGTAGTCTTGGGCCAGGGATGCTTGAGTACAAGTGATTCCATCATGTCCACCATGGTGGGAGTTGTGAATAGACGTGACAAGGGTCTTTCTGGCTGGTTCAGGGACATATAGGTGGTTTTTAAAGTAGAGTTTTCCATCCATGTATTTCCAGTCAGTGAGGAAGGAATGAGCAAGGAATGGGGTCTTATTGTCAAGGGCAGAGAGGGCTGCTTTCATGAGGGAATCAGGTTGCAAGAGTTTTTCTTGGAGGGCAAGGTCTAGGGCATGAACAACATGGTGATCTGGAAGTATGGAGAGAGCGTGGTTGTCTTCTGTGGTATCTATGTTGTCTTTTTGAGAAAGGGTGTCTGCAGGGCCCATAGCAGTTCTGGGTGTCACATACCAGACAATGTTGAAATCTTGGAGGAAAACACTCCAGCGAGCTTGGCAGCATGAGGGGTTGCGGGGATCACAAATGTAGGACAGATTTCGATGATCGGTTATGAAGGATTCTGGGCGACAGGTTTCTGAGAGGAGGTGTCACCATTCATCCAGGGCAGAGATGACGGCAAATAACTCCCTGTCATAGATGTCATAGTTTCGTTCTGCTGGGGCAAAAGTCTTGGACAAGTAGGTGCAGGGATGAAGATCTCCGTTGACATCAGGTTGCATAAGAACTGCTCCTAGAGCAATAAGGGAGGCGTCGGTCATGAGAGTGAAGGGCTTATCAGTGTCAGGTATGATGAGAACTGGAGCAGTCATGAATTGGTTTTTCAAGTGATTAAAGGCTAGTTGTTGTGTTGTTTCCCAGTCCAGGGGTGATCTTTCTTGGTCAAGGTTATGAGCAGGGTGGCGAGGTCAGAATAGTTGGCAATGAATTTTCTATAGAAGTTGCAGAACCCTAGGAATGAATGGACTCCCTTGAATGTAGTGGGAGCTTTCCAATCAGTGATGGCAGAGAGCTTAGTGGGGTCCATTGCAAGTTTTCCTTCTCCGACAATTATGCCCAGGAAATCCATTCAAGGAACATCAAAGAGGCACTTGGGAAGTTTAAGTGATAGACCCAGAGTTCAGAACCATGAGAGGACATGGCAGGTATGATCGTGGTGGATGTCTAGTTCATCGAAGTGGATGCCAAGGTTGTCCATGTATATTTTCAGCCATTGTTCTGCAAGCATGTCAGTGAAGGAGTGGTTCATGAAGGCTTGGAATGTAACAGGGCCATTGCAAAATCCAAAAAACATGACAGTAGGTTTGAAAAGTCCAAATGGGGTGATGAAGGCTCCCTTCCACTGATCCATCTCTTTGATGCAAATGTTGTTATACCCCCAATGAATATTGAACTTGGTAAAGTATTTCGAGTTTTTCATGTCATACATAAGGTCTTCAATGAGTGGCAGTGGGTAGGTGTTGCATATAGTGTGCGAGTTGAGATATCAATAATCTTGACAAGGGCGAAGCCCTTCATTCTTTTTGGGGACAAAGAAGAATGGTGCAGCTTGGGGAGATTTCGAGGGTATGATACATATGTCCAGTTTTCAAGTGTCCATTTATGAAGGCTTTACAGGCCTCTTGTTCTGTGGGGTTCAGTGGGTAGACCTTGACAATTTTGGGGATGAAGGTGTCCTTGAGTTCTATGGTGTGGTCAAACGGGCGATGCGGAGGGAGTTGGTTATGAAGCGTTTTGGAGAAGACATCAGCGAAGTCTTGGCACCATTCCAGTGGGGTCACCTCGCCCTTCTCAGCTTCCTGGGCGAGCTGAGTCAAGATGGTGGTGGCAAAGACGTCCTTGCTGGCAAGTCATTGTTGTCATAGGTTCCAGAGTTGGTCAAGTTCCATATTCGCATCAAGGTTAAGTACTTGGAGGAAGTGGTTATCTTCTGCAGGGTCCATGGACAGTATCTTGCTTGAGGGGGGCACTCATGAAGAGGCACCATCTTAGGGTCCACAGATACATCAACGAGTCCAGTTGTCCAGTTGATGATGGGGTTCCAGGTGTGAAGCCAGGGCATTCCAAGTATGACATTTGTTTTTCCTAGATTTAAGACCATGAGAGAAAGTGTTTCCTGATGGGGTCCTGAAGAGACAGGGACTTGTACTGTGTGGCAAATGGTTCCGCGAACATTTTGAGTTCCATCTACATTGAAGATGAGGATGGTTTCTGGCAAGGGTTTGAGAGGGAGGCAAAGTCATTGGGCTAGTTGGGGAGAGATAAAGTTCCCAGTGGCACTGCTGTCAATCAAAGCAGATGTGGTGACAGTTTCTATGGTTCCAGTGAGAGATAGATCAAGAAGGAGATTTTTATCATTGCATGAGGACATAAGTACAGTAGCAAGTTTATGGGGAAGGGGAGATGTCACGGCATCCTTCCTTTCTAAAAATCCTGCTTGGGTTCTTCTTTCCCAAAGCATGTGGTGAGGATGTTATGTATGTAACTATTTTCTCCTGAGAGTGTCCCTGTTGTTGGAGGGAGCAGAGAAGGGTGATCCCTTCATCTTGGACTAAGGTTTCTTCGGAAGTGGTTGTGACCCAAGCTAAAGCAGAGGTGGCGGCTCGAGGGGTACTAGGGAAGGCATGACATTGGAGGGCCAAGTGCCCAGGCTTGCAACATCTAAAGCAAAGTTTGTCTCGCATGCAGCAAGTGCATTCAACTGGAGTGAGGCGAATGGGAGTACTGGTGGTGATGACGTCAATATCCATCGTATTGGGGTCTCTGGGGGTGCGAGGGGTGTACATGGACTTGGTTTCCTTGGGTTTGATTCCTTTAGTACATTCCCAACTAGTCTGGAACATCTGAGAGGTGGTGTACCACTCAGCCATAGTCTTGGGTGGTTTTTCCATCATCATGACTCGAGTACATAGACCTTCCAGGAGGCCTTGTTTGAAGTAGGCTTCGAGGGCTTTGAAATCTTTGATTCCACTTTGGACAGCATAGGTGCAGAACTCAGAGATATAGGTGATGATGCCCTTACAGGAGGTGATGGAGAGAAGGTTTAGCTTGTTGATAGCTTCGTCTTCCAGGTCTAGATGGAGGAAGCTTTTCTTGAAATCAGCGACAAAGTTGTCAAACTTCCCAAATGTGATGGGGGTTTGATTAACAGCAGTTTCTCTGGCGAGGGTAGCTCATCCCAGGGCAGTCCCTTCCGTCATATACATATGAAAGGGCGAACTGGACTTGGTCATTGTCAGTGGAATAGATATGCTTGTTGACTAGGAGGTATGAGACGACCATGGAGAGCCATGCATGTGTCTTATGTTGGTCTCCATTGAAGGTGAATGGTTGGCCAATCTTTTTCTCAGCTTTGATTGGGGTTGACATGAGGGTGACTGGTGGGGCTGGTGGACTAGGTGGTGGTGGGCTAGGTGGAGTGGGTGGTAAAGCTAATGGTTCAGGGAACAGGAGGCTAAGTGATGGAGTTACTCCTTCATCTTCTTCTGAGGACGAGTCTTCAGGGGCAGGGGCACACCAGATACAAGGGTTGCAATGAGCAATGGTGGGTGAAACGTTGGTGCGTTGCCCAAAAGGACAGACTTGTTCTAATGTTATGCTGCAACAATTGACAAGAGGGCAAGGTTATGAGGAGAGTGTCAACTCAATAGTATGACAATGACTATGACGAGGGTGGGCTTGAAAAAGAGCACAGACGAGGTAATAGAGTAATGCAAGCATCTCTCACAGTGAGACGAGACTGGGGAGGATGAGGACAAGAGGCAAGGATGAGGACAACTACAACAGTCAAGGCAAGGATCAGCCATGCACTGAGACAAGGATAATTACCAGAGGACAAGGACAAGGATTGCAGGGCATAATTCCTACAGATGAGACGAGCACAAGTAACATGGATTGCAGAGGATGCAACGTAGGTTACAAGAGAACAAGTCTAAAGTATAAGAGAGGATGAGTCAAGTATAAATATGTACTGGAGAAGAGGCTGCAAAGGGCAGTGCTCTCCTATGGTAACAAGATGAGTCAGATCAAAGCACAGTCATAGAGAAATGATCACCATTGGGAACAGGAAAAGTGATGGTAACAAACAAATGATGTACCAGCCTGTCAGGTATCATAGGTACGTGGTGACCAGGCTGTGGAAGGCAACGCCAAATGAAGTGATGAGGAAGAACGAGAGAAAGGAAGGGAATCATACGATACATCTGTAGGAGACACCATCTATCAGAAGTAAGAGTAAGGAGTACTCATAGTCTACATATACAGAAAAGCAGTAAACAGGCAATCACGCAAGAGATAAGGAGAAGTTGGGGTGAAAGAGAAAAGATTGTAACATTAGTACTCATGAAGTTTCATATGCTCCAGTGCTGTGGATTGCTGTGGTACAGCCTTTGTGATGTTGTGTGTGTGGTGGCCAATGGCATATTGAGCTCTTATCTCGGCTGTGCTATAGGTGCCAGCCTTGTGGTTGCCTCGTGTTTATGTTTTGGGTGGTTCTAGACTGTACTGCCTTGCTTAGTCAGCAATGGTTTAGGCTTGTGGCTGTGTTTGTATGCAGTTTCTGTGGTTAAGTTCCCTGTCCCTTGGTTTCCTAGTGATTGGTAGTGTTCTGTAGGCTTTCTGAGTGTAGGAAATGTTCGTCCCATTACAGTACCTCCTCATCATCCGTTCTCTCTTCTTCCTCCTCATACCAAGCTATGTCCTCCTATGTCTCTCCTCATCTCTGTCATCCATTTCTTTGTCCCACCTCTCGCTCTCTGACAGAGACCTTTACCCTTAGACATCTTCCCATCATCGGTCCTTCATCCCCATCTCTACATTGTTTGATGACTGGTGATACCTTCCCTTCATTCTTTATTTATCTTTGACATTGCATTTGCATTGCCTTCCTTCACAGCCCATCAACTGTTTGAGAGATGCTTGCTCTTGCTCTATTACCTTTGTCTGTGCTCCTCCACAAGCCCTCCCTTGTTCTAGTCTCGTCACACTATTGAGTTGATGCTTTCCTCGTAATCTTGTCCCTCATATCCTCATCGCAGCATAACTCCCACAACAGGCAGTCAGTTGAAGAAGGTCCAGCAAAGACATCTATGGACAAGACTGCTGTGACAACCATAGCACATCCATCCATGGACGTCAACATAAACAAAAATGGAAGCCAAGTCCAGTATGCATCAGAGCAGCCCCCCTGGGATCAGATGACCTACCACAACCACACAGTCATGCTGAGACCAAAATGGGCAAATCAAATGCATCACACAGGCTGCACATGGACTAAAGACTATCACTATGCATTACCAAGATGCAAAACGCGAGCACAATGGCACCAGGAACCACTCGAGTCAACCACACAGACTTATCATGAGAGAGCCACAACCTGCCTTATTAGGCAACTGTGCTAAAGCAACAGCAACAGCAACTTGATGGACACAACCACAACTTATGGACATATACACCCACTTGGAAATTATTGAGTACACTTTTTACTTTACTCTTTTCAATTTCCTATTTCCTCTATTACCATGAACTAATCTGCACAGTTCAAGGGAGCGTGTTGTAAATTTGACCATGTACATTAGCCTTCTATTTATGGTAATTATTAGATAAGTTTAGAGCACACATAATCTTCACTATTTCCTAGTTTATCCCCTCAGTAGTTTGACATCTACTGAGGGTAAGCACCACTTTCATAGGCTTTACTACTTTACTAACCTACTATAGTCCTACAGGTAGTACTCCTAATATCAGTAGCTTGACATCTACTGAGGTCCTACAGACTGCTAGATTCACTTAGACTCTGCCCAAGCATTTCACAATAGCAAGAAGGCTATGTATGTATTAGCTCAAGTAGGTAATCATGTAGGTATGAAAAGCTCACCTCAGTCATCATGTGGAACAATGGACTGAGGTGTTCGACTGATATCAAGAGGCTTTATATACAAAAAGATAACAAAAAGAAGTCCTAAACAGAGAACAAAAAGGGTTGAGTATTCATTTGGCCACAGGTACAGTAAAGACAATAAGAAGCAGTAAGGGTAGAGTCCTAGGAGAAAGGGGCATATGACTGAAAACTATTGTGTGGCATTCTTGCCAGGGTGGACCATCTTGGTTGTTCTGTGGCTGCATGTGCACTTGTTTACTTTGACACCATTCTCTTTATGAGTTTCACATTGGAGCATGTGACTCGCGATGATATGTATCAATGTCCAAAGAATCTCCATCTGGCAACCAACACTCTAATTGCTGGAGACAGGGCACCACATTGAAACCTACATCAATGAGAATAGGTCAGCAACAAAATGATGGTGGTAACAATGTCAACTTGATTTGTTCTCCACATGACCGTTCGCATCTTGGTTTGTTCTTCCACTTCAACGTTGACACTGAAAAAAATGCACCACTCGCAGGTGAGTTCCACATCGTGCAGACAGACTTGCCATGTAGTAATATTCTCACTAGTTGGGTCTATCTGCATCCACATCAATTGGAAGGTTGAAAAGACAGCTTCCATCAGAAATGAGACAGACGACTCTTGTACAAGGAAGCAATGGTCTATCCAAGCAACCTAAGCGTCGTTTCCACAAACGAACCTCTGGGTTATCCAAAACTTGTTCCCACTTCCTGGGCCAAATATCCCCTTTCCAGCAATTCAATATGCTGTCACAATGGGTCTCTGTGGCATTCACAGATGGTGGCCCCAGTGGATATCCTGTCAACCCATACTACTCCCAGTGCAATGACTCATGGTCACCGCATCCGTTTGCAGGATACCCCCCTCCGATGTAGTCGGTGCAATGCAGCAGCTCCCAAACCCGCACAAGATAGCACTGTTGCCCCCGATTAAGGCTGTTGAAGTTCAGTTCTGAACCTAGGTTCGAACCTGAACTGAACTGAACTGAACCTGATATAGGTTCAGTTCAGGTTCAGGTTCAGCCAAGAGTAAGTAGGTTCAGGTTCAGGTTCAGGGCTTGAGATATTTTATAGAACCAGTTTGAACCAGTTTGAACCTTAGAACCAGTTATCACTGGCACTATGTAAAAATTACTATTTAATTTGGATAAGTAGTTATTGTCAACTGTACAGTTTGTGACAGCCACACAAACCTTATTTCTCTAGATTCCCTATTAACCCAGAATTAACAATTTTTGTCTTGACATCATGGCAACATCAGATCAAAGTGCAGTCAATGCAGATGGCACTCTCAAGGATCCTTCAGAAATTCAATGGTATGACTTAGAGACTGATGATACCCCTATTAGCGTGGTGAATATTAATTTTTCACACTTGGGCCGCTCTTTCTGATTAGCACTTTTTGTGACTCACAGCTTGCCACCGTTGCAGAAAAAAGTAAGTTTGCATCATTTGATCTTCCATAGCCAATACTGATGCTTTACAGAGCATTCTACACCCAATATCCAGCCTGCCATGAAGGCTGCAGGTGTCCGCCAGCGCAAACTCCCTTGGAAGCTCACGACTCAGGACAATGTAGCAATGTCAGGCACTGCCATCAAATGCAAGCACACCAATACAGTGACCAGCAACTCACAACCTCTGTGTACCATCAAGCAGCAGAAGTTGCACCTGAAAATAAATTCTGATGGTGGGTAATCCATTTTCCTGGGCCCATCTACTAATCACCTTTCGTACATTCCCAGACACTACTGAACCACACCATAACGATGTACCGACTCGGAAGCAAGACGATTACTATTGTGACCTGGAATCAGACTCGGATACTCACGACTCAGAGACACAGAGGGTAGAAGAGGAGTACAAGGAGATGCACGAAGAGTGAAAGGATGACAACAAGGTAAAGTCTTTCGCTTGTCATCAAAATAGATCATTGACCATGACTGGATCCAATTTCCTCACCACCACTCCATGCGACGACATAATGTGACATTGACTGTCGACTACATGCCCCTGCACAATGTCATCTCCACCACATCAACATTCCATCAACCATCCCTGCCACCTTAACGTCAAATTTCGTGCACGACATCAATCCTACCATATGTCTTACCCGCACAATCACCCCCGTTGACCACCCATGTGGTACTTACCTGTGCGATCATCCCCACCACCACATCACCACGTTCCGTCGACTTGGACCACCTGCGTGATGTTTCCCACCACCACATCGCCACGTTTCGTTGACCACTCACATGACATTGCCACATTCAATCACTAACTCAAACCACTTGGGCAATGTCACCCACGTGATCACCTGCATCACCACACCGCCATGTTCTGTCGACTCAGACCACCCGTGCGATCTCCACTCCACCACTCCGCATGACATCGTTCTGTCAACCCGCGCGATCACCCCCATCGCCATATCACCATGTTAAACCGTCAACTTCGACAACCCACGTGATGTTACCTGCGCGATCACCCCTACCAACCACCACTCTGGGACACGATGTCATTTCGTCAACCACCCGCACGATCACCCGCACAACCACATCACCACATTCAACCGTCGACTTCGACAACCCATGCGATCACCCCTACCAACCACCACTCTGGACACCGCCACGTTCTGTTGACTCGGACCACCTGTGCAATCTCCACTCCACCACTCCACACGATGACGTTCCGTCAACCTGCGCGATCACCCCCATCGCCACATCACCATGTTAAACTGTCAACTTCAACAACCCGCACGATGTTACCTGTGCGATCACCCCTACCAACCACCACTCTGGGACATTCCATGACTCCATCAGTTCATGAGAAAGCATTTACATAGAGCTGCTATACAAGTGGTGATTTGGAGGCAGGAACAGAGGCTTTACAATGGGATGGTCAAGATTGGAGTGTAAAACTTGTTTAAATTATGATAAATTGGAAAAATATTATTGAAGAATTTCAATTGAAGTTCAAGGTTCTGAACTAGTTCTGAACCTGAACTGAACCTGAAGAACCAGTTCAGTAGGTTCAGTTCAGGTTCA
>JBBPJX010000932.1:0-10110 GCA_038088955.1 Neotropicomus parvogracilis | reverse complement strand
AGAGGAGGAGGAGGAGGAGACAGGCGATGGTACACATGTTGGCAGGTTTCTTTTACATGTCTGACTCGGACGAGTTCGACGCGTACGACTTCTCCGAGTTCACTGAACAAGACTTTGCCACCATCGACGCCCAGCTGGCTCGTACCCACGGCGGCCCCGCCGTTCAAATAGCCGTCGAGGACAGTCCTTTCAACAAGTTTCTCTCCTGGAAGAACTACCTCGCCGTCACGGACCTCGTCGCGCCTATATGGTAAGTTTGCCACCCCCTCGTCCCGCAACTGCTCACCCTCCCCAGGTGTGAGGTCCAGCACGAGTACAATCTCTACGGACAACACCACAAACCCCTGCATCTCCGTCCTTCCGTATTCACCTCAAAAACCGGAAAGCGAATTCGCGTCCATCAGCAGGCAGCTCACGCAAAGGACTGTCGGCTCAAACGTGGAAAGGTGTGCTCCGTCCATCCCTATCCAAGCCAACCCATACACCTCATCCCCCCATCCAGTCTGTCCACAAGGCTTTAGAAGATGAGTTACGTCCCGAGAAGCTTGTCGTCCATGTAGTCTCCGAGGAAGAGCGCTTCGGTCTTCGGTCAGTCCCTCCAACCTGTGTATACCCCGTCGTTCACCGTCGTTCGGTAGCCTGCTGCGACTCATAGATGGTTTCAAAGAACTAGTCTCAAACGGTATCACGGTAACCGTTTCTTTCCCGTGCTTTCCCCGCCATTCCAATACGCCCTCAGAGAGAACTGCCCGTATTCGCAATCACACACGCTCAAGTCGTTCTGGGTGTCATTGTATGTTCTAATATTTTCCTCGCTCTCTGCCCCTGACCCCACTTCAAGGACGAAGTGCTCTTGTTATCCATATCTCAGCCAAATCAGGTCCAAGTCGTCCCGACATCTTCGACGGCACCTTGTAGCTTTCCACCGAAGGAGAACAAAGGGTTATTATCGTTGCAAATAACTTCTTCCCCTCCGGATGCACCAACCACAATGGGTACAGACAGCAGAACCGAACCAACCAACAACGAAGACTTGTACGAGCTGTGCCTCATTGATTACAAGACGCGCCGCTCCTCAAACATTCCCTTGGACGAGGATTCCTTATCGTCACGCCTCCAGCTTATGATGTACCATCGCATGCTTTCTTGTCTCCTTGAGACCGAGGAATTCAACTTTGTCTTACTGTGGAACAGACTAAACCTAGATTCCACAAAACCCTTCTCGGCCCAGTTTCTGAAGGACACTCGCTTGGAACAACAACATGTTGATTTCTCGGATCACACAGTAAACCTTGACTACCTAGTTTCCGAGTGGTCCTCCACGGTTCGACAGAAACGTGCCAGTCTCGTAGGAGTCAGTCAACAATTGCATATCGTTTACCGCCGGTCAGCATATGCAAGGAGCAAACGAGACAATGGAGAACATATAGCCACGGAGACGGTGGACGTGGACGATCCCCTCGCGGCTCTTGCACTTCAAGAAGAACTGGATCTCGCTCGTGCCATTGAAGAGAGTCTCGGCGAGATGGGGCATCAGGGGGCTGGCCAGATTGCCCATCACGTAGTACAAAATATTAAGCAAATCGGAGCTTCGTCCTTCAATTGCACATCTGCCGTTTGGAAACAGCTCATTACACCGTTGGGTTCCGAACTAACCGATCCCGCGTTAGTATGGGCAATTCAGGAGTCGTTGTTGAACTGTGCACACGAAGCAAACGCTCAGGTATCGACAAGTCAACCACAGCGAATCTACGGTAGGAACCCATGCCAGAAATTTTGGACCTGAGGTTGACATCAATCTAATTTAGATGATCTTGTGTCCGCATCCAAGCAGCCAACGCAGGCGGACGTTCCTTCTGAAATATCTCCAGTTATCGGGAAGAAGGAGTTTAGAATGAACGATGAGGAACTCGATACATATATTGCTGATGTCCTTCAATGGTGGTTTGGTGCTCGTCCCGCACGGGGCGTGGATGTTGGCCAAATAAATCGATGCTTGTGAGTTGTCGTCGGTGTATTGTCCATCGCAGTCGTGCCGTATCTAACGATATCTAGTACATGCGAATATCAGGGCTCGTGCGAGTGGAGGGAAGAAAAGGCTAGAGAAGCGAGGACGCTCGCTCGTAGTAGTAGCTGCGGGAGGACTCGTGATTGAGTAGCTGATGTAAGTAAGATACGTACGAACTATACCCTTGCCACCATGGACGGATGGGTAGACTACCTCCACTTCGAATTCCTCGGCGAACACATTCTCTTTCGCTCTCTACGCTTGCAATCCGTTTGGTCATTCATCCTAAGCGGCTTCGTTATAACTATATTATGTCTTTCCGAGAGGTTGCCCTCACATCGCCCGCCCATCGCTGTGCTCACCAGCCCTCCCGCAGGTTTCTGACCGTCGTCTTGAATAAGAGATTACAGCCGAGCAAGGTGCGGCACTCGCGACTCGCCGTAGCAGCTTGGAGAAGCTCTGTTTATGGACTCGTCACTGTCTTGAGATTGTGAGCACCATCCTCTTTCCGATGGTTTTAATGGACTAACAGATGCCGTGTAGACTATATATGCTTGTAGCAATGTCTTATCAGCTTGGGTGCGTACTTCCGGCCTCGTTTGAAACTCGACGATAACCGTGCTCCCTAGCGCCATCGCTCTCGTTGTAAGCTGACCCCTCCATCCAAGAGGATTGCAACCTTGGTTGTTTGACCTCCTCCGTTTGCTTCTTCAGGTGATCACTCTGTCATTAGGACAGTTTGCCATCGAATATACTGAATACCAGGAACCGAACTCGGAGGGGCAGTACGTGCAAAAATCAACCGACCAAAGAATTGATCACAAGGTACCATTTACAGCGTAGAAGAGCCACTCCTCGGAACCTCGTTTGGAAAAAGTCGCCATGTCGGAAGATTTCGCGCGAGGTCAAAGCCGGATGGTATATTTATCCACCCAAACGACTCAAACTTGGCCCGTGCCGACGCCTTCGCTCTCGAGCTCGGTATTGCCGGTGACACTGAGTTGGTCAAAGGAAACAGGGCTGATGGGCGGTCGTGGCAGCTCGGCAAGGGTAGAGACGTCGCACGGGAGACGTTTGGAGGCTCGCACCGTCGTCTGCTAGACTCCAAGACCAATATCTCTGACGACGAGGATGACGATGGTGATAGACTGTGAGACGGTCGAGCTCTGTGGCGGTTATACTTCGCGATGTATCTGGTAAACGAACTGGCACGGGTCGCCAGTTACTGATCAGTCTTGCATTCCTTACATTGTAGGTGACGGTGTAGCGTACCTCCTGGGCACGCATCGAATGCGCTTGGTGATCCCCTAGCGCGACGCTCAATAAGCATCATTCCTGTCGTGCCCATGATACTGCAATATGAGCTTTTCCCTACTCTGCCATGGAAAGGGCACCAAGTTAGAATGTTGCTGACGTTATCCCATACTCGCTGGGTAATCGTCCATTTCACCCCATGTCTATGGTATGGAAAATATTCGCCGTGTGACACTCGAAGGGCTTTCCAGCGCATCTGTTCTCCGCGAAGATCCAGTGAGGATCTTCGTTGGTGCGTGAATATGCACCCGAGTTTGAACATTGGCAAGCCATGATTACATGTAATGACTGGACCGCCGCGCACAGCCACTAAGCCAAAAGGCGGAAATACTGAATCGGTACGGTATATGTATTAGTTACGGGAACTAAGTAACAGGGAGTGTTACACTATGCCGTCTTCTCAGGCATACCCGACATGTTCCCTGGCAATCGATCACATATTACACCAGGATCGTCAATACAGGGTCATGGCCGACACTTGTGAGAAGGTCGGAATACACTTTACAGGCTCCAGAGGCCGTTCCACGGCGAGACCAGAAGCTCATCGATGATGCGATGACCGCGATACTAGCCTCAACGTGCAAGCGATGTCTCGGAGACGTTTTTGCCGAGAATATCGAACGTTGCATTCTAGGGGCACATTGAGGTCGATCTTGGGTTTTAAGCTTTCACCAGGGAGTCGACCAGTCCATTTCCTTATATTAGTAGAAAGACAACAGCTCATGTGAAAACATATACAATCTCGTAATGTTCAATTGTCCCGATTGACATTTCCACCAGCGAGACCAGCTCGCTTCATGGTAAACCCTCGTCTCAGAACAGGACCACGGGAAGCCTCTTCTGACTTTCTTTGCCATTGATCAATGAGTTTACCGACACCCTGATAGGGCTTTTCAGGAGACGGAGGGCGGGGATCTTCCTCAGGTGCGGTCACCTTTGTGGCAAGAGTCGCAGAAGGCAAGCCGTCAATACCTCCTTGCGAAGAACCGGATGACAATAGTTTGCTGGACGAAGTCGTAGGCAACCCCGAAACTGAACTCTGACTTCTGGACACATCCACCCACTTTTCCGTTGGCCCAGTGAAACTGGGCTTCGGGTTGATGAGTAACTGACGCTTCTCAGTCTCGTCAGTTAGAGTGACATCATCTGAACTGGGTAGAATTCGGGAGGAAGAAAATTTAGAGGCTGCAGGTGAATGCAGGGGTTGTTGCGAAGTGCGCCCCGTGGTCGTTGACGCTATTGCCGCGGCCACGGATGATTTTGGGAGTGGACTAGAACCAGAAGATACCACTTTGCCGATGGCCTCATATCTCTGGACCATATCAGTGATCGATGGTCGACGAGAGCCGCTGGCACGAGGGCCGTCCTGGGGAACAGAAAGGCCAGAGGGTGTCGCGGGTCTCTCCGACTTCCCATCAGAAGTCGACTTCGACACTGGGAACACAAGCAAGGACTGCGGGCGACCTCGAGAGGCAGTCGTCGACGTGCTGGGGGTTGAATTCACCGCCGACATTTGTTTCACGTGGGACTTTGGAGAACGTCGATTCGGTGACCTACTAGGCGAACGCGGCACTTCAATTGCCCCGGAATGCGCTGCCTGTAGACGTTGCGGTGAGCTTGTGTTGAACTTCGCAGCAGAAGAGATAGGAATGGAACGACTCTTGGATTGTTTCCTTACAGAGTCGTAGCGGAGATCAGTGGATGGGTTCGGCATTGCCTCCTTCCGCCGCTCTCTTGTCTGGACAACACCACCTCCCCATAGGTCAACCAAATCATGCACAGAACTCTGCCTTCCCTTATGTCTTGGACCAGATGCCTTCTCGACTGATCTGGATGCTCTGAATCCGATCGCATCCTCAGGACTCTCCTCGTCACTCGAGGACGCTCTTCCTTCCTTGGGGGACTCTAAAGTTGGCTGTGTCTTCCAGTCATCCACCGAGAAAGTCCGTTCAGAGGGAGAACGAGAAGCCAACCCCGTGGGTGAGCTCTGGCTATTATTCAAGGATCGTGCGGATGATGCAGGCGGAGGTCGGCCCGGAAACACGAGATTTTTATGGCTCGAAGTCACCACCGTACCTTGCTTGCGCTCCTTGGATCGTGAACTTCGTGAGTTTTTCCTGTTCGGAGAAAGGGGGGCAGAAGTCCGGAAGTGTTCAGGCGACTGTCGACTGGTGATAGCTTCTTGTGGCGGTTGTATGTGGACATTACTCTCTTCCACGAACGAAGAGCGCTTATGGGTAAACTCGCGCAGCACTGGGGTCTCTGGGTGTTTGGTGTCGGGGACTCCACGGTCCTTTACTGGGGATGCCAAGACGTCGATGTCTCCTGTTAGCCAGTCTTTATACTCGCGAGTCTTCTGTGGAGCCAAGAAAGCACTAGTCGAGTCACCTGTCAGATCAAGCAAATCCTGTGTCTCCGAAGGCTTGGAGGCGTGCTTCGCAGGTAACAATGTCCGTGATGGAGGACGACCACTGGAACGTCTCACCGTTGAGGTGCCTTCGCTGGTCTCCCAACCTGCTGCAGGCTTCGATGTTTCCTCTGTTTCACGAGCCCGGGCCCCTGTGGCGACTTGTTCGGAACGAGCATTACTTTGTACCACTGAAGAGCTTGCAATCGAATGCTGAAGTTGTGTGCGGAGTGGTATTGAAGAAGTTGGAGGAGCAGATATATCAATGATGTTCTGGTTCCCGAGACTTAGTTCTGGTTGTGTGGTATAACGGGTGGCCTTTTGTGGACGACCAACGGTTGCATCTAACTCATCCAGGGATGGGAACCTTATCTCTGCAGAAAGTTCACCAGTTTGAGGAAACGCTGTGGTAGTCAAGGAGATGGTGTTTGACGCAGTCTGAGTAGCAGAGTGAATCCTGCTTGGAGGAAGTGATGGTCGAGGCGAAGGAGTTGGCTTTATGCTAGTATTGGCGGCCTTCGGCTTTGTCGCTGTCGACGAGGGGCTATGTGCGACAGCGAGACGGTTGTAGGCATTCACTGTCGCCAGTCCGGTCCTCAGTTTGCGTGCCTCACCAAGGGTTGGAGCTGGGTGTGCGGAAGATGTCAGGCCCAAGCCTTCAAAGGCATCCTTGCCTTTAGTAATGACAAGCTTTGTGGTTCGAGATCCCTCGAGAAGAGGTGCGATCTTCGATGGAACCGCTTTCTCAGCTGAAATAGAGGGTGGCATACTTGGGCCTGCCCTATTGCTATCGTATGCGTTCCACAAATTCTCCGCGAAGTTGTCTCCAGGAGAGCGCACATTGTCGTCAGTCAGTTTGGAGGTAAGCGACTCAACGCTCCAAGTGGCATCTAGTTCACCCCGCGCAGATCCCTTTGGCTTCCATGCTGACATCGCGGGATTACTAGAACTGGGGCCTTTGGTGCGTTCAGCACTCGTTGCGCTGCTTTTCAGGACTCTCCACGCATCATCTTCCTCTACACCGAAGTGGTCGTTCAGCAATTCAAGGTTTTGGGTTTTCGTCGCTTCCCGCAGTCCTTTTGACGGAGTGGTGGGTTTTGAAACTTCTGTCACAGCGTTGTGCTGCTGAGATGGAGGGGGACGTCCACGTCGCATTGGAGAGACAGCTTCCAACACTTTATCTCTCGCCTGAGTGCCTGTATTCTTTGCCGGTGGAAGGCGTTGCGTGGTGGCCGACGGCAACGGTCGGTACGACACCAAGTCATCGAGTGGTGTAGTCGATTGTGATTGGGGAACTCGGGGTGAAAGAGCCTGCTGTGGTATAATATTATAGGTGAAGCGTGATTTAGTACCGCGCATGCGGTGAACTTGGGCAAGGAGCTCAAACGCCGATGGACGTTGGGTACCATGTTCGCGAAGCATTGACACTACATGAGACAGAAATGAGTCGATACAAGACACATAAACGGGACAACGTACCGATCAAGCCATTCAGCTGAGACGAATATACAGGATATGGTGGAATCCGGTACTGTACATTCAAAATGGCCAGAGGACCATGCTCCTCGAATGGAGTTGTGTAATAACAGAGCTTATAGAGCAATACGCCCAAAGCCCAAACATCTGATTTTTCATCGACAGGACGGCGGAGATATGGATCGATCATTTCAGGAGGCCGATACTGAAGGGTTGTGTGGCGATTGAGATCAGCTTCTAGTGCTCTGATCTCTTGTGTTGTAGATGGAGGGCGAGGCGCGACTGGCGTTGCTGACCCAAAGTCACATAACTTGAAGGATGTACCAGATGATTGGAGGATGTTTTCTACTTTGAGGTCGCGGTGTAGCAAAGGCGGTCGTAGGTTGTGCATGGCTGCGACTCCTTCAAGGACGTCGACGAAGATTTGCAGGATTTCTGCTTCCGTGAGCCGTTCCCTGAGACGCCTGTTCATCATGTCGATGATGCCTCCACCTAAGATTTGCTGAGATGAGACCACTGGAGGAAAAACGGAACGCTAGATACCTGGACAAAATTCCATAAGGATGAAAACCTCGTACTGGCCATTGGACATCCTGTGCCATGCGGCGTCGATCAGGTGAACGATATTAGGATGGCCTTTCAGGATCCTCTGATGCCATGGTGTGAAGCGATAGCAAGAAGTTGGCAAAGGTACTGCGCACCATGATATCGACTTCTTTCTTGACCTCGGTGAGCAACGCCTCGTTTGGCACAGCAATGCGCTTTAGAACGTGATGGGTCGTGTTATATACTGGTGCCGCGGTCCTCACGAGATAAACATAAGAGAAGCCACCTGAGTAACACTACTCAGACAGTGGGGTGACAAGGCAAGAGTAGCAAAGACCTTGGCTGAGATACCTTTCCACCTGGACGGTGTACTTGTTCACAGAAATTGTCTGGCCAGGAAGCAAAGTGCCCTTGTTCTCGATGGGGTATGTCTGCTGCTGCATGGTGGTGGTGGTGGTGATGGTGGTGGTGGATGAGTGCAAGCAGGGACGAGGGAGAGACCCAAAGGACAGACTTGTAGTACTAGCAGGCTTGACCGACTGACAGACGTCACGTGAGTCATTTCTTTTGTCACGTGATCGTGACGGAGCTTCGGATCCGACCAACCGGAATCGAGCGTATATCTTGGACATCCGCTTGTCAGGCGTTTCGATGGTCTCTACCATGCTGCCTGACGCTGTACCATTTTCCCGCCCCACCACCCCCTCGCCTCATTCCCTCAAGATCGGATGGTATGGCCTTGGTGCTATGGGCTACTTCATGGCGCGCAACATCGCCACTTCCCGTCAATCGCAATCAAACAGGACCCCCGTGCTGTTGTATAACCGCACCTTGTCCAAAGCACAGAAACTTGTCGATCATGTCGGCTCATCGGTTGCTAAAGTGGCTGCAAGCCCAGCTCAATTGGCTACCGAGTGTGATGTCATATTCACCAATCTTTCCGACGATGCTGCGGTACAGAGCGTATACAACGATTTCGCGAAAGCACTCTCGGTATGTCTCGTTCCTTTTCTCACGGATGAGTGGTAGTATCTCAATCGCACTAGGAAAGTCCACCCTCGAAAGCCAAGATTTTCGTTGATACCAGCACGGCGAGTCCATCTATTCTGGATTTCGATCTTCAAGTACCTGACCTGCGGTAGATCTACCCCACCCTCGCTGGCAAGTATTCTCAGCTTCCTCTCGTCCACAGTTGGACGGATGATAGTGATGCTCATTATCCAGGGGAGATTGATAAACTTATCTCTAGCTTCCCGCACTGCGGATTCGTAGCATGTCCCGTCTTTGGGCCTCCCACGGCCGCAGATGCCGGGGACCTTTTACTGACGATGAGCGGTGACTACCGATCCAAGAAGGAGGTGGCCTACCTCACGGTCCCTGGCGTGGGCAAGAAGGTTATCGATCTTGGCGGCAATATTGAGAAAGGTGTGTCACTCATATCCACTCGTCACATCTCCGTCCATCCGACGTCCAGCTCCAACCTTGAAACTGATCGGAAATGGATTGATTATGGGTGCGAATGAATTGCTTGCTGAGACGCTCACTCTCGGCGAAAAGTCGGGAATCGGGGCCCATACCGTGTATAGCCTCGTCAAGGGTAAGTTTGTCGAGGATTCGGCTATGATGTCTGACGAAGCTGCGCAGATATAATCCCCGCACCTCCGTATGCATTGGATTTCCTTTGAAACCTGATCGACTTGATTTAGGAAGAGATTAGCCTAATTGCGTACGGTGAACGTATGGTGAACGATCGTTTCGACGGCTCGGACGGTTTTGCTATCGATGGGGGGATCAATGATTCAGTGTCGGTCCTCCACTGCGTCGTCCATGGCCAGGACCCAGATAGCTGACACACATGATCAGGCACCTTCGCCGCCTCACTGCAGAACTCAACTGTCCGATGCCAGCCGTGGACGTCGCTCACCAACGCATGATCACCGCCAGATCGATCCACCAAGAGCAGAAATTGGCAGGTACTCACAAGTGGGATGTGATCGACTGGAGTGCATTGATTGCGGGGAGTCGAGTGGCTGCAGGCATGGAACCGTTCGACGGCAACAAGGCGCGCATTTCCTTCGCCTCGAGCACGCCAGGTCTTGACTCGTTCTTATGTAGGGTACTCATGTCATCCTGGACGACTGATATTATATATATATTTACTTGTACTAGGGTTAGGGTTAGAACGAAAAAGGAGCGAAAAAAAAATAGAGGCCTGCCCAGCCAGAGTGGCCGTGGCAGGACAGGAAAATATTTCGACAGTGCATGAGCCGAAGCCCATACAAGCCGCGGTCACCCTCTGAATGGACAGGGTCGCCGTGCTATGGAAGGTCCCCACGGCCCGCACACCCGGAGACGTGAA
>JBBPJX010000931.1:0-10121 GCA_038088955.1 Neotropicomus parvogracilis | reverse complement strand
CTTTGGATGGATTTTCTTGCTAAAATTCTGACCCTAGATTAGGGTTTAAATGTATGTTTATGGTCCCTTGTTGCTGGCTTTGATATTGTTGAGTGGATTTGGATGGGATCCTAACATTGCTGAGTGGGTGTGGATGGTGTGCTCTTTGCTATGTGAGTCCTCCTGTCATTGAGTGGGTGTGGATGGGATTCTCTCTGGTGGATGTGGATGGGGTCCTTTTTGCTATGTGGGTCCTGTCTTCACTGAGTGGGTGTGGATGGGGTCCTCTTTGCTATGTGGGTCCTGCCATCACTGATTGGGTGTAGGTGTGGATGGGGTCCTCTCTGCTATCTGGGTCCTGCCACCACTGAATGGGTGTAGATGGGGTCCTCTCTGCTATCTGGGTCCTGCCATCACTGAGTGGGTGTGGATGGGGTCCTCTCTGCTATCTGGGTCCTGCCATCCTTGAGTGGGTGTGGGTGTGGATGGGGTCCTCTCTGCTATCTGGGTCCTGCCATCATTGAGTGGGTGTGGATGTGGATGGGGTCCTCTCTGCTATCTGGGTCCTGCCATCACTGAGTGGGTGTGGGTGTGGATGGGGTCCTCTCTGCTATCTGAGTCCTGCCATCATTGAGTGGGTGTGGATGGGGTCCTCTCTGCTATGTGAGTCCTACCTTCACTGAGTGGGTATGGATGGGGTCCTTTCTGCTATCTGGGTCCTGCCATCATTGAGTGGGTATGGATGGGGTCCTCTTTGCTATGTGAGTCCTGCCATCACTGAGTGGGTGTGGATGGGGTCCTCTATGATGGATGTGGATGTGGTCCTCTCTGCTATGTGGATCCTGCCATTACTGAGTGTGTGTGTCAAATGAAATGATCACAATTGGAATAAGAACAAGTGATGGTGATAAATCAATGATGGGACTGGGGTTAGGGGTTAGGGTTGGGGGTGGTCCCGACGAGACCGGGCTGAAGGCCTGGTCGAGGAGGGACGGCTAAGTCTGACCTCACTCATCACTGTTTTTTGCTTTAGGGGTTAGGTAGAGGGACTACTCTCCCTACACTAGACTTAGCCTAGGTTGAAAACCTAGTCTAGTGCCGACCCATTAGGGTACACTACCAATTTCTGGGTACTAGCAAATCTCTAGGGGTTTCGCCTCCTCTAAGGCTCGTCAGGTGGGCTAATACTCCCACTACCCCCTTGTTGCACTAGTATTAGCCAAGGTTCCCTTATGCATCACCAGAATTTTGCTTTTACCTGGGGAGACCCGGGAGCCCCTATCCAAGTTAGGCAATTGAGACTGAGTGACGGGAATCTAGTACCAGATATGGCTGGCCTAGACCGGGCATGCCCACAGCCATGACCAAGATAGCGGACCGATCTAATTCTATCCATTTAGTTCTCACGGACTACCCATTCAACAGTCACGTGACTTTTCCCACGCCACAGGGCGACAAAGCTGGCCACTGTATTAGTCATCTGGAAATTCCAGAGTGGACCAAATTGGCGTTAGAGTGGCCGAAGCGTGTGAACTATCGGTATATTAGTCAGCCAGGGGGAGGAGTATTAGCCCGGTTCGGGTTTCCCCGTTAGGGGCATTAGCTGTTAGGGGTTAACCCTGTAAAGTAGTGGGCTTATCTACAACGGCTGTCTGATGTAGGCCTTATTAGAGCAGTGTGGGAATGGAGGGACCTCAGAACGAGGCGCCATCACTATAGTAGAGCCAATTGCATCGTTAGGGGTTAGTCATCCCCCTATTAATAGAACCCAAGGCCGTTGGGGTGAGACTCTTTCATTCCGGCCTATTTGTAAGCCCGCAGGCGGCAGTACTTTCCCGGGACGGCCTATTTTAAGACGCAAGTGTAATCCGGGTAGGAATTCTAAACGATTTACTACCCATGCTGTTAGGGTCCTTAGGACCCCTATCTATATGTAACGACGGATCCGCCCCCGCATCCACGCGACGCCGCGACGCCGTGACACCTGTCAGGTTAGGGTTTCCGCGACGCCGCGACAGAGTCGTGGCATCATGGCGTCGCGGTATCACTACGTCCAGGCGTCGCGGCGTCGCGGTATCACTACGTCCAGGCGTCGCGGCGTCGCGGTGTCACGGCGTCACTACATCCAGGCGTCGCGGCATCACCACTACGTCCAGGCGTCGCGGCATCACTACGTCCAGGCGTCGCGGCGTCACGGCGTCGCGGCATCACTACATCCAGGCGTCGCGGCGTCACCATCGCTGCCACTTCCTCGTCTATCATCTCGGCCCTCGACTTCATCTGTATTGCCCCTGGACTCCATCTCGTCTGTCCCAATCTCAACCTCCTTGACGCTGTCCATCTCCATGTGTTCGACTTCGTTGGCGCTCACTCCCGAGGTCTCCAACTGACACGTCTCAACCTTGTTCCATCTTGGCATTCGACCTCTACCTTTGCACCTTGCCCTCGCCCGCTTTCAGCTTTGCATACCTCGGTACACCTCTCCAGCATCTCCTTCGACATCCATATCCACGCAACCGTGCATAGGAATGGGCACGGGTATACCCGGGGTACTTTTGAGCGTACCGTACCCGTACCCGTACTCGCGCGGGTACATACCTGTGGGGACGGGTAACCCGAACCGCAGCAGGTATCGTGCCAGTATACGACGATGACGACTATGACGGCCAATGCCACACCACAACGTCGACATCCCACCACCCCGGTGACCACAATGACGACACGACGACAGCGACGACAACGACGACAACGACGACAACGCAACGCGGTGTCAACGCAGAGACGGGGCTGGCCAATGCCATCCCACGGCAACGTCGACGGCACGGGCATCATCCTACCACACCCCAGCAACGACAGACGACGCAACGATGCGGTCAACGCAGGGTCGGGGTCGGGCAATGCCACCACCACAATGTCGACAGCTCGGGCGTCGTCCCACCACTCCAGCAGCGACAACGATGACGTGACGACAATGACGACGACGCAACACAGTGACAACACAGAGATGGGGGCCGGCTAATTCCACCCCACCACCACGATGTCGATGGCACGGGCGTCATCCTCTCACCCCAGCGACAACAACGACGCGATGCTGCGTCGACGCAGGAACGGGGCTGGCCAATGCCACCTCACCACCCCAACGTCAACAGCGCATCAACAGCGCTGGCGTCGTCCTACCACCATAACGATGACGACGACAACGCGACAACGACGGCGATGACTATGACTATGACGACGCGGTATCGACGTGGGGACGAGGCTAGCCAGTGCCACCTCATTACCCGACATCGGCAGCACGAGCATCACATCACCCCACCCCCAGCGACGACGACGTGACGCAGTGTCGATGCAGGCACAGGGCTGGCCAATGCCACTCCACCACCAGACTTCGACAGCGTAGGCATCGTCCTACCACCCCGGTGACAACGACATGACGATGACGACGATGACGACGCGATGCGGTCTCGACATGGGGACGGGGCTAGCCAATGCCACCCCATCACCCGACATCGGCGGCGACAACGTGACGCGGTGACGACACGACGATGGCGATGATGGTGACGCGATGCGATGTGTTGTCGACGCGGGGACGGGGCTGGTCAATGCCACCCCATTACCATGACCGCGAGCGTCATCTCACCACCCCGGCAACGATGACGATGACGACACGGCGATGACGACAACGACAACACGATGCAGTGTCGACACAGGTACGGGGATGTGACAATGCCCATGGCCATGGCGGGTACCCGCACGGGTACTGAGCGGATACACGAGTTGACAAACACCGACCCGTACCCGTGCCCGCTCCATACCCACGACCCGTGCCCATCCCTAACCGTGCATGACACCCTCGTCCGGTCTTCCTTCGAGGTCTCGTGTCTGGGGGCTCATCGCCTTGTCTGGCGGTTCGTTCGGCTTCACAGGTCGACATGTTTTCACTATCGTCATCACCCATTGTCGTCACGCCCTCGTCATCACCCTCACCTGAAGCTCTCAACGTCTCCTTCTCCCCGCTATCTGGACGTCATCGCGATCGCTATGGCGCATCCAATCGCGTTTTTCATCTCCCAGCCCGTCTCAAGCTTCTCCAGGTGGGTTTTTAGCTCCCCCTCGCTTGGACTCTTTCCCGACACGTTCTAATCCTCTCTGCAGCTTCTTCAAACACTCCCAATCGTCCTCAGTGCGTCTAGATGATGCCTTCTCGTCTGCTCCATCTCGCAGCTCGCCCTGGACCTTGTCTGGTGAGTCCTCCCCACCCACCCGTTCTAACGGTTCACAAGACTGTTCCGATGCGTTTGACAGGTCCTTCGGCATGTCCATAGAGTTCTCATCGCTCCTGGACGCTCCCGTCACGTCCGCCTTGTCGTCGGTAGGTGCCTTATCAACGCTCGGCAACTTTCCTCCCCCTCGAGCTCGACGTCCGGGGGTCTACGTGATGCGTTCGCGGCTTCGTCAGGTGGTTCTGGCGGTGCTGGTGAGTCCTCTGGGTCGTTCTCCAGTCGTTCCGGGCGCTGACGGGTCTTCGTAGCCAACGACCTCCACGCGAGATTTCGAGTCTCACTGCTGGCGCCGTTCATTGCGCCGTCGCTACCACTCCCTCGTCCGTCGTCTCGGCCATCGATTTCGTCTCTGCCTCCCTGGACCTCCTTGTCACCGTCTGCATCTGCGTCTTCGTGCGCGACGCGTTCGTCTCGTTTGCTGGTTGACCTTGACTCAACCTCTTCGACGCTGTCCATCTCCACACGTTCGACCTCGTCTACTCTCACTCCCGACGTCTCTGACCGACCCGTCTCGATCTCGTCGACCCTCAGCTCGGTCCCTTGCCCCTCGTGCCCTCATGCTGGTCAGGTGGCTCTGTAGGTCCGGCTGGATACATGACTCGTTGCCCGTCGTGTCTGCAGGGTATCTCGATGGTCCTGGTGGGTTCATCGTCCTGCAGTCTGAAAGAAAACGAGCGGAATTGGGATCACCGGCACGCGGCACCTAGCGAGAACTCAGTCGCGTGCGATACAACGGACTATAGTATTTACCTAGCGAGAACTATGTAACATGTCAATTCCAGTAGGCAACTCGTACGACTAGATAGCTCACCCCAGTCGCGTGCGATACAACGGACTGAGGTGTTCGAGCGAAGCGAGGGACTCTATATACGAAAAGATAACAATAAGATGTGGCTAAAAGAGAGAGGGGGAAAGGGTCGTGTAATTGTTCGGGCACAAGGTACAGTAAGAAAATAAGATGGTAAGGGTAGAATCCTAGGATGTAGGGACGTACGACAGAATGTTATCGTGCGGCGTGCGCACCGGCGATCGTCCCCGGTCGTCCCGTGGCTGTGCGCGCGCTTGCCTATTCCAACACTCCCCCTCAAGCCGTGCGCAGCCTGCCTTAAGGACTTTGGTGCAATCCTTTGACCTTTGGCGAGAGGAGCACTGCTGTCGATAACCTGACGAGTGAAATGTAAACAAGCACCGTTTGTTTGGTATGTCACGCGGTATAGATAGTCGTTCGCGAGTGTTTTGATTCGTCCTCGTCGGTGCGGTGGCCTGACATGCTCGATGAGTCGCCCGGGATGGCGAGGAGGTGACTTGGATAGCCTGGGTGCGTTCTTCATTATGCGGTTGCGCCGCCCGTGCTGACTCGGCTGGTTTCCAGCTAGCGTCCTCAGATTGACTCGTTTCAAGTCCATGTGCGTGTCGCTCGTTGCGCCATCCATCTGCCATCGTCCTCCTCGTCAACTGCTTTGGCTCGTTCGCCAACTCTCGAGTTGAGTGGCACGTCCTGCAGGTCATCCGATGCACCCTCTGGCCTTGGAGGCTCGGTGCTCTTCACGTACGAGTCCGCGACGTCAGAATGACTCGCAAGGACTCGCATCATGGAGCTCAGCCAACTCATTGGCGACGCTCATCATTCTTGAACTCATCTCGGACAACCTACTCGTGCGACTCCTTCACTGCGAGTCCGTGCACGACATGTTCCATCAACTCGCTGCCATTTTTGGCGATTGCCAACCACTCGGACTCGACCTAGAAGTGAACAACTCGGTCGCTCTCACTACGACTACAATAAACGACGACAAACAGGACGCCGCGCAGACCACAACTCCCACCACCACCTCGTGCGCACATAGCGACACCCTCAGCGAGTCGCATGAGAAACTCAAAGTCGGTAATAGGTCAAGACGTCAATGGGACCACTCACCGAGTACCAAGATACGTCGCGAACGTGAATGCGACACGACGCGACAGGAACAAGTCAAAGCGAGAGGAACGGGCAGAAAGGGCAATGGCAGACAGCGCAGGAGAGCTGCTGACGGCGTAAGCCTTGCAGCCACCACGAGCAGCCAGGAACCTGACGGAAAGGACAACGAAGTCCGTCGCACGCCAGATGAACCCCAGGAGCCCAAGATTGCAAAACAGTCGGTCAATGCCAAGACCACTGACGGCGTAAGCCTTGCGACCCCGGCAAGCTGCCCATACGACGACGGCGAGGGCATGCCAACCCATCGCACGTCAAGCGCTCCGCACGGCACCCAACCAGCAACGCAACGGGATGACACAGCAACCGCTGACATCGCAAACCCGAACGCAAAGCGCGCTGAGCCCACAATGCCAGCGGGCACAACGGCAAACCCACAGGACGCGCCACTCGAGCCACGAGGCGAAGAAGTCAAACCAGTCGAAATGAGCGCCATACAGCCGAGGACGCCACAAGACGAAAGATCGAGCGGAGAGAGCCACCAGGAGGCAGCGGGCGATAGGGTTGAGAGTGGGGAGATAGAGTCAGCTGACAAAGACAGGTGCAGCTGCGACGCCAACGCGCACACACACCAAGCCCATGACGGGCAGTCAGCCGAAGCCAAAAGTCTAGCAGAGACGTCCACAGACGAGACCACTGCGACGACCGAAGCGCACGCAACCGTGGACGTCAACGCGAACAGAAACGGAGTCCAGCACGCACTGGAGCGACCCCCCAGCACGCCGCTCGAGGGGGAGAACTGGAACGCAAGCGCCAGCGCCGGGAGTGGCGAACTCACCGCGCGCAAGGACGACCGGCCGGCAGGGAGCGCGACTCAACAAACTCAAGACCTACACCTAGACAGCAACCCCCAGCGCACACCGCTCGAGGGGGAGAGTTGGCACACGAGTGCCGACACTGGGATTGGCAAACCCACCAAGCGCGAGGACGAGGAGCTGGCAGAGACCATCGAGGACCTGCCGCATCCCTCACACCACTCCAAGGAGCCCAAGGCGAGTGCGAGCGCTCTATACGCGCCGCACGACGACCCAGATCCGGACGGCAAGACGTCAAAGTCAAGACCGTCATTGAGAGACCCTGCGGACGTGACAGGCGATGACGAACATCGTCCAGACACACCCACAGAGCCCCCCGACCAGCCAGGAGGCCTGGATGAAGGAGAGGGCAAGGTGAGGGTCGAGACAGAGGTCGAGAGGGTCAAGGAGGAGGCGCCAAGTGCTCCAGACAAGGGCATGGCAACAACGGGCGACGACGACGGTGAAACGCGTCGACCCACGAAGCTGAACGGACTGCCAGACCACGGCGAGTTGATGACCAGCGCAAGCGTACCAAACGCGTCGCGCAACCGCCCAGACGAAGACGAAAGGGCGACAGACCCAGCAGGATTGTCGAGAGACCCTGCAGACACGACGGGCGACAAGTCACGTCGTCCAGCCGGACCTACAGAGCCACCCGACCAGTATGAGGGCGCGAGGGGGCAAGGGACCGAGCTGAGGGTCGAAGAAGTCGGAACGGGTCGGTCTGAAACGTCGGGACCAAGCGTCGATGAGGTCGAACGCGTGAAGATGAACGGCGTCGAGAAGGCCGAATTGAGGTCGGCCGATGAACAAGGTGGACGCATCGCGCACAACAGTGCAGATGCAGGGAGCGACGAGGAAGTCCGTGAGGGCGGAGATGAAGTCGAGGGCCGAGACGACGGACGAGGGAGTGGCAACAACGGCGCAACGAACGGCGCCAGCGGCGAGACCCGAGATCTCGCACGGAGGACGTTAGCTACGAAGACCCGTCAGCGCCAGGAACGACTAGAGAACGACCCAGAGAACTCACCGGTACCGCCCAAGCCACCTGACGACACCGCGAACGCAACGCGCGAGCCCCCAGACGTTGAGCTTGAGGGGGGAAGTCGGTTAGCGAGCGTCAATGAGACACGCACCAGCGATGACGCAGACGCGACGGGAGCGTCTACCCATGACCAGGTCTCTAGGGATGCGCCAAAGGACCTGCCAAACACGTCAGAACGGTTACCCAAACCATTAGAGCAGGAGGGTGAGGAGGACTCACCAGGGAAGGTCCAAGGCGAGCCACGAGACGAAGCGGACGTGTCGACGGCGTCAGGAACCGTCGAGGGCGACGAGAAGCGGCCGATGAAGCTGCTGAACACGTCAAAATGCGTCAGAAAACGATCAGAAGGTCAGGAGGAGGAAGACTCACCTCCAGGAGCTCAGGGCGAGCTAGACAAGCCGGGATGCGAGGCGAACGTGCCAGACGATGTCCATAGTGCACGGGAGTGCCCTAGAGGCAATAAAGACCAGCACTACGTCGATACGAACGTGACGGGTCGAGCCAGGGCCCCAGGAGCGCAGGAGGACGAGTTGGAGATGTCGAGAGCCGAATAACGCGATTGGACGCGTCATAGCGATGGCGACGGCATCCAGATAGTGGGAAGACGACGGCAGACGGACGGCGCGACAAGCGACGCGCGCAGCGACTCGAAACGAGTCGATACGAGTTCGCTAGCTGACGAGCAGACGAGTCAGCACGAGGAGCGCAAGCGGTCGATGAATCACGCGCCTAGGCCGTCCATACCACACCATAGACACCATCTACGACCTCACGACCACCCAGACCCACCACGCCAACGAGGACGGGTCAGATCGCGACCTAAGAAGGTCAGCAGACGAAGCGACTGACTTACCAGTCACAGAACCGTGTCGAGGCCAAGTCGGGCGAATCGGACACGATGTATAGGTTGTACATGGTCCATAGACCATTCAGGAGCGATCTGGAGGCACGATACGCGAAGACGGTGCCGCCAGAGCTGCCGAGACGGTCAACCGCGCGCTGTAGCAAGGGGACTCCTTAGCCGAGCCGCGACTTACCATATCGAGTAACCGCTCGAACACTGCGATACGGACGCCATTTGGGACACGGCTCCATCATACGGACGAATACATTCCTTTGGAAATCCTTGAGTACTCTCTTTTGCCACACTCTTTTTGATTTCCTATCCTTTTCCCTATTATGAACTAATCCGCACAGTTCAAGGGAGTGTGTTGTAAATTGACCAGTGCGCATTAGCTCTCCTTTTATGGTAATATCTTACATAAGCTTGAAGCGTACATTAGACAGTTTTACTTAGTTGAGTCCCTCAGTAGTTTGACTCCTACTGAGGGTAAGTAGTACATTTCATACATTTTCTACTCTACTGACAGTACCATAGACTTATAGGTACTATTCCTAATATCAGTAGTTTGACTCCTACTAAGGACTTATAGATTTTCACTTAGACTCTGTCCAAGCCATTTCACAAGAGCACTGTCCATCTGCCATCATCCTCTGCCCTTTCTGGTTTTGTTGCCATCATCTTTGTGCCTCCAAATGCACTCTGGGCCTCCCAGCTCATCCAGTTCACTTGACTTGGCCCTCCTAGCATCCTGGATCACTGGCCAGCTCTGCATGTTCATCTAGTCAACATGCTCATTCCCATGCCTCCTGGAACTCTCTTCACACCAGTAACCTTCTGGTGCATCTGACTCACATCCCATATTGCCCAGCTTGTCTTGAGCCTCCAATGGTGGGTTCTTGGCTGACTCTTGCTGGGAAGGAGGAGTGGTGGAGTGAAGTGACATCATGACAATGATGACCTGGGCAACAGGAGTTGGGACTTAACTCACCAAACTCCACCCTGTTTCGTTGCAAGACTCTTCAGGCCCGTGGTCAAATTGATCATACAACAATCTCTCACCTCTTATTTTATATGATTTTCCGAAACTGATTAGGGTAAGAGAAGGGTTCGTGCTTACATAAACACGCATATAAGGAGGTTGAAAACATATGACAAACGTGATTAATAAAATAAAATAGAATAATATCAATGTAAAAAC
>JBBPJX010000930.1:0-10147 GCA_038088955.1 Neotropicomus parvogracilis | reverse complement strand
ATGTCGATGTCGATGTCGGTGTTGAGGAGGCAGTGAGCGCCGTGTCGTGACAGCCTCGATGCGTCCGTCTCGCTTGACTCCAGGGTCCATATGAGCGCTCACACATGGACTTGAATAAAACGATACTCTAATGTACAGTATGCAAGAGAGAGCAAAACGCAATGGGGAAAGAAGAAGGGTTATGCTGATGAGTGTGTGCTTGTAACTTAGGGACTGGAACATTGAATTGAATGGCATGGCGTGTTGAGTATATCTTTAATGTGCAGCAGAAAATAAAATGAAAACCAAGACCGAACAGCGAATGCATGAAGCGTCACGAGGCGCGCGAAGGAATGAATTTAATTGGAGGGTGCGAGACGCCCTGCACGGCCGAGGTCTTGAACCCCAACTTCCGCATCACCGCCAGAAGATCCGCTCTTTGTAGTGGCTTAGAAAGAGACGCCGCAAACAACCCAGAGTTCTGCTCGTCTCCTGTACTGTAAGCGCTAACAGCGATGATCGGCGTGTTGGTGTTTTTGTTGTTCGTGCTTTTGATGTATCGAGCAGCACTTTCACCATCCACTGACGGATATCTCAACAGGTGCGATGGCGGCAAAGGCAGGTGTACTAACCGGTTGGCATGTGTAGATCCATCAGAATACAGTCGAATTCTGTCCAAACGTTCAGTTCAGCTTATTCCAGATCGGCGCGACAACTCACTAATGTCGCCCATCGCAACCCCAATCGCGTCAGAGCCGTCAGCGACTACCACGCAACGACACCCGAGACGGATGAGCAGTGTCTCTATTATCTTGGCCGTGATTGGATTGTCTTCAGCCAGTAAGCAGGTCACGGCACGGTCGGTAGGATCCGGCCCCTTGCGCAGATCCACAGAATGAACCGACGAAGGTGGCGTCACTTCAAACTGACACAGGCTTTGGCCTGCTGACGACGGCCAGTGATCAGACCCTGATCCATCGCCAGCACTGCTCGAAATAGACGCAGTTCGTAACCGACTCGGCATTGTGTTCCTGCGCTCAACGCCATCAAGGTGGTTCCACTTAAACCTCTCAATTGCGCCAAACTCCGAAGGTTTGCGGGTATGGTTGCCAGAACTGCTGCCTGGTGTGGATGGTGGTATGCTTGCTCTCGACGGCGAAGAAGCGATCGACGACGTCGACGTCGATGGGGAAGGAGGTCCCTGAGAGATAGTCTTTTGGTCCATGGTCGTTACAACACTTGGAGGCTTTTTATGGCGCTGTGAAAGACTACGCTTTCGCGTGCTGATGCTCGCCGAGTCGGACAAGGTATGAGCGATAGGAGCTAGTTGATCCGTCTTGAGTTTGCGGATCACATCATCGTTCGCCTGCTTCAAGATTGGCAAGTTCTTAAAACTGAATGACCCAAAGTCGTCGCTGGCTGGGGATGGTGCCGAGTCTCGGTTGCTTGGCAAGGAGATATTGTTTGACTGGGCGGTGGTCGGGTGGATCGTCGGGCTGTCGGCGTTCGTGATAGCGATGTCGTCGTCATGGAACAGCTGAGGTATCGCTCCTCGGGGATCGAAATAATCCGTCGACTCGGGGTCCGAAATTTGCGGTATGAAGGCAGCTTCTTTCCAAGTGACCTTTTCCCATTCGATCCCTTCGAAAAGGGGGTGATTTTTGACTTCATCGGCACCGTTGGCACCCAATCGTGTAGCGGGGTTGGTGTCCAAAAGTCGTCGCATAAAATCCTTGGTCTCGTCCGAGAAGTCCACCCAATCTTCGTGCCAATCGATTTGCCCAGAGAGTATGTTCTCGAATACCTTTTCCGGAGTCTCGGCGTGGAATGGTGGGATCCCGTATAAAAATTCGTATGTAATGACTCCGAGAGCCCACTGAACGACACGATAAGCAACGGACTCTTCGAAAGAACATAAGAGTCCGTACCCAATCAACCGCAGCATCGTCGCCGCGAAGACCCAGTATCGTCTCAGGTGCCAGGTAATCTGGCGTACCGACGAACTTTTGCTCTCCGGGAGTGTTGCCGCCCGAGTGCGAGCGTAGATCCGTAGTAAGTTCCGTAGCAAACGATTGTAGAGGACTGTCTGCAGCCCTGCTTCGCTTCGGGTACAAACTTGATACTAGCTCTGAACCGCTGCCGGACTCGCTGATGTCGTCCGCGGAGAACTGGAATAACGTTCCGTTCCGGGGAGCGGGATGCGCACCTTGCCCAAAATAGGAACCTCCGTCGGACGACAGCATTGGTGAAGCCAAGAAGCCTGAATCCAGGGAAGGAGGCCGAGACCGGGAATCATACCTTGTGCGATGGCGAAGTCCCATCCCCATGGGTCCTTCTCGTGTTTGTCGACCCAAGAGACCAATCCTACTCAGTCCAAAATCTGTCAGCTTCAAGTGCCCTTGGTGGTCGATGAGTAAATTGTCTGGTTTCAGGTCCCTTGTTTGGCGATGCTGTCAAATCGACTAGTTTTACATGCACGGCAAGCAGACTTACCGATGAACAACACCACGTTCATGGAGGTACTCCAGACCCAATACCACTTCAGCAATATACTGACGTGTCCATTCTTCTGGCAGCGACCCCAGTGACTTGATGAGAGCAGCACAGTCACCACCATTTAGGTACTCCATGACGAGATAGAGATTCTCCTTGCTTTGGAAAGTGAAGTATAACTTCGCCACAAATGGAGACTCCGCTTGCTTCATCAGAATCATCCGTTCCGCCTTGACATTGGTGATTTGGTTCTTCGCGATCATGTCAGCTTTCTTGAGAACTTTGATCGCATAATAGTCGCCCGTCGCCTTCTTCTTGGCAAGGAAGACGGAACCAAATGCACCCTTGCTTATCGGCTTGATGATGTCGAAGTCCTTGATGGAAGTCGGGGTAGAACGGGACAGTGGCACCGCAGACGGCTGACGGGGTGACAGAGGAGTATTGGAGGACGTCGGGCTGAATATCGGATTGACAGTCGAATGTCGTCGGTGCCCACGGCGAGTGGCGATGGGAGCATCTCGAGGAAGTATATTAGGTGACAGGGGAGGCGTGACTAGAAGGCGAGGTTCCAGGAGGTTGTTAGTGGATCTACGGGCTCTCAGAGTGCCGTTCTCGGCAGGAACTTCATTGAGATCCATGTAGGGTGGGTGGTCGTCTGGACACACAGAAGCAGTGATTGGTGCCGCCAGAGCAAGAGGAGATGAGATGGATGATGGCGTCGAAGATCTGGTAGGCATCTTGTTCATTGCTTGCCAAGTCGGTGGAATTGAAGTAGGAGCAGGCATAGAAACATGTTGCCGGTTCTCGAGTGGCGCGGTGGGAGTAGGAGATGAAGGCGCAACAGGCGTAGGACCAGACGATAGCATATCTTCGACAGAGCTGATGGAAGCGCTCTCGGAAGTAGGCCGAGGTAGTGTGGTTTCCTCTGTTATATCGGGTATCGCGCCGCCGGTTGGAATAAAATCGTTTTCGTCACCGCTCTCTTCTTCATAGTCGATGGTCGCCAGACTTTCTTTCACCCGCTCCTCCCATTCATGCCACATCTTTTCCGAGTATCGAATGGTGTTCTGCATTCGGACAACGTTGTCCACCTTTTGTCGCATTATGCGCTCGGCATCCTCGACTAGTTGAGTCAACGCAGCGTCCTCTATGGTCGGTTTGCACCAGTTTCGCACTTGAGACATCTTCCGCTCCGAGGTTGGGGAGAGCAGCCGTTGTCGCTCGATGGGCTCCTTCGATTCCTCCTCCTTGAGTGAAGGAATAGTAACATCGAGTGCAACTTGCAAAACATCGTCCAATTGCTCTAAAAGCCGACGCTGCATCTTCTTCACGCCAACACGCTGCATTTTGTTTGTCCGAAATAGCTGAAGAGGATTCGACATGCTGGGTGATGTAGATGGTGTGAAGATGGGCATTCCACGGTATTCCGGAGTCATCGCCGGCGACGAGGTCTCCAATGCGAGCAAAAGTTCTTTGATGGTGTTTCTAAGCTCACCAATGGACTCGTTACATTCACCAATTTCTGCCTCGAGATGGTGGACCTCTGCGCAAGTCTCGCTGTGCTTTTCAAAGTACCACTGCGGGATATGACACTCACAGATGCGACAGAGGATAGGTTCCGTGGATATGGGCCGTGTGACCGGAAACGGTGTCACAGGCTCATCAGCTATAGAATCCAAGGTGTGCGCTTCCTCTAGTAAGGACTCTTGACTAATTTCTCCGGATTCCAGGATGATGGAAGGAGACGGATACTCATACCGCGGGGGAGCGATAGGTTTGACAACCCACATCGTGTGAGAAGGTTGTGCGTCCTCGCGGTCAATCATGAGCATACCTTTACCCTCCATTTGTTGGTAAAGAACTCCGTTCGCGGGAAATTCCTGATGGCCATCAGGTTGGACTTGCAACCGGAACCTGACCTCGACCGTATGAGAATCATCCTGCTGAAGGCGCTGAGTGGCATCCTTAAATACGGTCCAATCCGACGGTGCGAGTAAGTGCGATATTCGTGTCCCAGAAAGTTCCGACGGTTCAGTCCTAACGAGGATCAAATGGTTGTCACCAGGTCGGAGACTGAGATCTTACCCAACGACGACCCTCCAAGCGTGATTTAACCAAGTGAAGTGATCACCGTCCAAGCTAAGCTCCATGATAATATTCTGATTCTGAGCTGTTTCGGCTTGAAGACGCAAGCGCTCTGTAGCAAGAACACGAGCAGATTCGCTGTGCTCGGGTAGTTTGCTGGGCAAACGAGACGAGGGATCCGGGGAGGTTGATTTTCGCAAGAGTTCCTTTGGGTGTTCGTCTCTTGAGCGTCTACCCTGGCTGACGACCCGGCTCATTCGTAAACGGTGTTCATCTTCGAGAGAGATGCGCAACGACCCCTCTTCCCTATGTGTGCGAGTGGTTGGGGTCGGTGCTGGGGGTTGTTGTTCCGACGGTTTGAGGACGAACATGAGAGGCTCGTCTTGTTCGTCCTCGTTGTTGTCGTCGAAATTCCAAAATTGTTTTTCCGCCTCCCACCACTCCACGACCCGACTGAGGCTAGCGACAGCAAGTAAGACTTGCACGTACCAGTTTCGGCCGTGCCAATCTGGGTGCTCGTCCCAAGCCCTTCCGATGTACTGAACACGCTGAACGAGGGACTCGCAGACCTTTGGTTGGGCCGTAAGCTGCGCAGAGGACATTTCTGTGACATCTGTAGCGACGCCTATGAGATCGTAAAGGGCAGTCATGATGGGGTCGACGGGGTCATCGATGAGTATGCGTGAAGAGCGACGATTGATAGATGAGACGGGGAGGACGTCCGAAAAGCTGCCATGGGTCGTGGTGGGGGGGAGGGGAGATCTTGATCTAGAAGTGGAAGTAGAACGTGAACTCTGGCCGGATCTAACTGGACGTATGGGAATATGAACTGTGCGGGAAAGTCGACGGGAAGGAAGGCTTTGGGAGGGCCAGGCGGCGGGAGGGATGGCGTTGGACTGCCTGCGGGGGCTGGTTGTATCGGAAAGGGAAGTGGCGGGCACGACAGGGCTGGGCAGTGAGCTGGATGAAGGAGTGGGAGCGGACTTTTCCCAGGGGTTGGTGTTTTGTCTGCGCAGAGAAGGGCTGTAGGAAGAGGATATGGACGCTGCAAGAAGACCGGATGACGAAGTGCGATGCGTCAGAGGAGGGAGGGAACAAATGCTATTCTCTGGAGATGCACGCTGACGACTATGACGACCTTCTGGTTCTGCCTCGTAGCCGCTGTCAGAATAATCATCCGCCTGAGAGGCAGGACGGTGCTGGTAGAGAAGAGGGTCGTGGAGCAGGTCACAGTCGCCGTACTGGGAATCTCGGTCTGGGTCACGATCACGATAGGAGTCGCGATCCACGTCGCGGTCGATGTCTGTGTCACGGACCCTCTCCTCGAAGAAGGTGGTGACATTGTCGATTACCCTGCGGAGCTCCTTGTCACAGTCTGCCTTTGCTGTCCTGAGACGACGAGTGACGTGTCTGCGAACAAAAGGCATGGATACCGTGCTCGAGCCTGAGCCATGGGAGGTAGAGGTGATGGAGGAGGTGGTGGTGGTGGTGATGGCGGTGGTGGCGAGTTGAGCGTCGGGGGTCAAGACGAGGGGACTCGGGACCTGACGACGGGGAGGGTCGGACATCGGGGAAGAGTCAGAGGAGGGGCATCAGGCGACGCGACGAGGACGAGGACGAGGACGAGGACGGTGTCGGTGGACCCAAAACTCGAGCGTCGTTTCAATCGAGTCCGCGGATGTTGCCGAGACTGTCCGGGGTCACGCTCATATCTCTAAAATAACTTTTATTTTTGTAATAATAATACTTGATGCTTGTTCCCCGTACCGTCGCAAGCTTCGCCCTTGCCAGGTCATCCCTTCGCTTCTCCTCCACCCTCAGAGGCGACCAGCAACACCTGCACGACATCCTCGACCAGGCAGAAGACGCTCGCAGTACGCTCCTCTCTCCTCTACCTCCTCACCTTCACCTTCTCACCACCCTCAGCCTCCACGCACTGGCAAGCACCCGGTTCCCGTAGAAAATTCTCTCCTGGCCTGGTATGCCTCCCCCACCCCTCTCTATGCACCCCTGACAACCTCACAAAGTTCATTCGCCCCCACTACTGGTCCTTTCAACACCGTTTTCAGCCAAAGAACGTGAGAACAGCACCGCCGCTCGTTGCACCCAGCCGGAAAGAGGCGCTTCAGCATGACATTTTCCGCGAGCTGGGAATAGACCCTCTCTGGGAGACGAGCAACTCGACCCTGCTCGCCTCCTTCGTCTCCGAGCTCGGCAAAATCAAACCTCGCACTCAGACTGGGCTCACTACGAAGACCCAGCGCAGGCTAGGCAAGGCCATCCGCCGCGCCAAGATGATGGGCACCATTCCCTTGTTTTACAACCCCCGAATGTCGCCCAAGGCAGGGCAACTAAATTAGTTGTTGATCACCTCTGTGTATCTTCCGCTCGGAAATCACATCTTGCGTCCCTGATCGTGTAATACGCGCGTCAGGCTCTTCAGGCCCAAGCTCCAGGCCTTGTCCTCTCCCGCGTTACCTTTTTGAACAATCTCGCGGCCAACCACTCTTACAGTTCTGCCAATAACATCGTCCCCAAGTTCTGCACGACCTGATCACCGATCGCCTTCTCCACCGTTTCTTCCAAATGCCGCTTCGGGTCCTGCTTTCCCACATGACGCGTCTTGAGTTTCTCGGCAGAAAGCGTCGACTCCTCCTGAACAGACTTGTTGTACGCCTCTGATAGCGTGAGCATTTTCTGCCAGCGGCGCAATAACCTTCATCCCAATTCGCACACGCGTATCATCAGAACTAACCTTGATCGCCCCTTCATTGCTCTCCTTGTGTGAACAGAAATCCCTAAGCTTCAGGCCCTCCGTCCAGTTTCGCTTATGTAAATTCATCAGCATGGCTTGCTCTAACTCGGTCTTGCGGTAATTGACCGCAATGGAGTAATAGTGGCGATTCAGTCCGTGGACGAGTGCCTGAATGGATGGCTTGTTGATGTGACCAATGTTGGACGTCGTTTGCCGTGGCTCTCGACCCGCAAGCACGGTCTGCGGGTTGATGAGTCGGAAGGCATCGATCACGACCTTGCCCTTCACGGACTGGATGGGATCGACGACCACTGCGACGCAGCGATTTTGCATTTGCTCAAACGACTAGGGTGAAAAGTGAGTGCGTGTTTCGTCCACCGACGGCATCCTCACTTGTTGCGTATTGATGTCGACGCTCGATAGCCAGCACCCAAACCCTGGGTGTGAGTGGTACCACCCAACGACCATCTCCGGTCTGACACACACGGAACCAATAAACGTGAAAGCAAGCACGCAGCCAGGATTGCTCACCGGCCAGTCTGCTTCAACATATCGACCATCTTCGTTTGAAACACATGATCTACCGATTCGACGGTGACGGTCGTGCCTGATTGGGGCATAGCGAAGACGTCGATGACTTGCACCGTGTACTCGTCAACGAATTCGCCGAGCATGAGGCCCATGACTTCCATGGGAACGCCAGCGCGCCCGTGCTTCAGCATCTTCACAGAATGAGCACTCGGATGTGAATGGAGTGATCGCTGCCCACCTTCAACAGTGCCAGCGACGAGATATGAATCACTTCTCCACTGTATTCTCGCCATGAGCAAAACGCGTCGCTAGGAACCAAAGTGACCCACTTGTCAGGAACGGCGGTGTCGACAGGGCCACGCATGTTTGCCCTGAGCTGATTTCCGATGAAGCTTCCCAGGTCGTCCATGGTCGTAGCCTGCCTGCCTGTATGCTGACGCGTCTCGGGTGCAAGACCTTGTAATTCAAACACGCGCAAACAACAGCTCCGCAAAACACCTCCAAGCCCGAACAACGACGATGCCCACCAGCGAGCTCTCCGATGCGCTCAACCCATATTATGCCCAGCCAAGATCCCGGACAGCGCACGCATCCGTACAACAGCGACAGCAGCTGGCCCCGCATCGCAATGAACTCGAGCTGGCCATCTCTGAACCGCCTCCCACCCCACCCATGTGAGCAAACGGCGTGTGTATGTCTTCTGTGCGCCTCACTCTGTGCCGCAGTGGCCATAGTCTTGCCCGTCCCACCAACCCACACAATGGTGGGATCCATGCGGTACAAGAGCTCCTGCGTTTCTTGGCATCGACGAGGGAAGCCCAAGAAATAGAGCACAAGCGAAGGATCGCTTGGGAACAAGAGCAAGAAGCCAGATACAAACTTCGTCAAGCGGAAATGGAACGACGTATGCTCGAGATGCAGCAAGAGATCACTGCGCTGAAAGCGCGTGTGGCCTTCAGTAGTGCCACCTGCCCATCGTGGACCAATGCTTCCGTGAACACTCATGGCATTCCTGTCGTGTCACAACATTTGCAGGTCGAATATTCCTCGCCGCAGCAGCCGACTCCTAGCACCTCACCCACTCTATCGCATCCGTCCACTCCTGTGACATTTTCTTTGCAAGCGGTGGGTCGATCTGTAGCTGGGCCGTCGGGGTCACCTGGACTTGATTCTGTGGAAGCGTCGACGTCGGCTTGTTATCGTGCGCCGGCTGCCATGCGTTTTGTGAATGTGAACCCACGGTCAGCTCTCGGAAACGCAAAGGGGTGCTCTGTGGCAGGATCAGAGAGCGAAGAAGAGTCGAATGGGGACGAGGACACGTCATCTGCACAGTATCGTGTGCGCAGGAAAAATCACCACGACAAACGGTGTCTCACGATTCAGGTAAGTGCGACGTGGATTTTGATGGTGATGTGGTTCGTGACGTTGGGTGGGTTTGAAGCACGCCATGCGTAATCATTTGTTGCGTGTTATGATGCTGGAAACGGACAAAGAGCTGCCAGACGGCCACGTAGAAGGGACGCCACTCGGAGCTGAAGAACCTGTTCGGTTTGTGTGGGACAAGACGCCGAGGCAGTCTGTGCATAACGGACGAATGAAGGAACGGGTGCTCAAAGACCTGAAAGCGAAGCGGAATTTGTACAAGCACGTGCCGGACAAGGATTTTGGCAAGAAGGCGTTGGATGCGGTATTTGATCAAGCGTTCGTGACGCTTCGGCAGAAATTCAAGGCGCAGAGGGATGACGCTTCGGCACGGTCGCACAGACAACGGGAAGAGCTCAAGACACAGCGTGCACGACGACTGAGTAGACGCAAAGTGGTGAGTTTTGGTGCGGGTGGGGATGCATTTACTGACTTGTCAAGAAACTTGGCAACCGGTCGGACGCACGAAACAAGATGAGTGTGTTTGAGCATGTCGTGTTCGACGGGGCGCTGCAGCTGGAATGCATGTCGTCGGAAGAGTCGGACGTGGAGGAAGACGCGACGACGGGCACGCGAACGACGGTCTTTCGAATAAGAGGGTTTCCCTGGCGTAGTCTGCGGCTGCAGCGGTTTTTCGACGCGCTGGACGAGGAAGAGAAACTGGAGAATTCACAGCGGCCTCGACGGGGGGTGGGACGGAGGGGACGAATCGCGGGACCGCCGAAAGAGGGGATCGTGGTACCGCCGAGTGGCCTATCTGGCTGGATGGTCAGCAAGGGATGGCTGCGGATGATAGAGGCGTCGCACGGGGAGGTGGTGGTGGAGGTGGTGGAGGGGGGGGGGGGGGCGGGAGCGGTGGGGGGGCGAGGGGCGGAGCGCGGG
>JBBPJX010000929.1:0-10148 GCA_038088955.1 Neotropicomus parvogracilis | reverse complement strand
CTCAGCTATAACTTGAATGTCCTCCGTAACAGTAAAGCAATTAAGGGAGCCGCCCAGTACACAACTCGCGCACACCTCAGCTCTTAATGTCCTGGACAGGAGCTTCGCAGATTCGGCACATCTCGATGACCTGCAGCGGATTCTGGATGACGCTCACAACACCCAGGCCCAACTTCAGCATCACGTTCGTATCGAGTCGACCATCTCTAGCCAACACTCATCTCTACACAGCTACTTGAATCCGAGAAGGAGATCGATATATTGACGACAAACACACGGATAGAGGCCATGCTACAGCTCGACAAGGCGAAAGAGCTTGCCGTAGTTCGCGACGGCCTCGAGGATGACCTTGCCTACTTGTCTCATGATTTGGTTTCCGCACTCAGTCCCACAGGGGATGAAAATAGCCCTACTTTGCTCGAAGACATAGAGGCGATGCATCGTGCTTTACGGGAACTCGAGAGCGTTCGGTCTTACGTTGCCGTCGTAGAACGCTCGCTACAGCTCAGGTAAAAGATATTTCCCGTTCTCCATCTCTTGTATATTCACCTAAGCTGGTAGCGAGCTAGCTTTGTCGCAGATGCGCAATACAAGTTCTCCGATAACGCCAGCGGCAACTTCGAAATATCAAGCTCTGCTAGCTTTCGTGAATGACGTAAAACATTCATGCAGCCCAGTGGAAGACGTTGAAAATTCGCATGGCTCCCTCAATCTGACATCATTCCTCGGGAGAATTTGTGACAAGACATGGGCAGACATGAAAGCAACCTTATTCTCGTATGTCATGTCCCAAGGTCGCCCTCAACCCTGCGTGATAATGGCGTTGTAGCACCCTCATATCTGCTTCTGAGTCCCTCAAATGGCCAACAGCTGTTGATTACGTTGTCACAAGCAAGGAGGATCGTGTGGCATTTGAGTCTGCAGTCTCGGATTTGCTCAGGTTGCAAGAGATGTATGGTCCCCGCTGAAACTTCTGTGTACTTCCGGCTAACGGCTACCTCAAATAGCGGAGAGTCTCTCCACCCACTTCGAGGAGACGAGGGCCTTTATCCGCTACAGGCGCTCGTCCACCCGGTAGCATTGCGCTTTAAATATCATTTCGACTCGGAGAGAGAGACAAATCGCTTAGACAAGGTGGGTAAGCTCTGCTGTCCATGCAAATTGTGACCAGTAGCTCAATTCCATTGTCAGCCTGAGTGGTATTTTACGCACATCGCCAACGTTGCTCACGATCACCGGCCATTCATGGAAAGTGTCATGCAAAGACTAATTTCTGGCTCCAAGTTTCAGGATGTCAATGCATGGGTACGTGGTGCCATATAATATTGCCTCACGGGAGCACCGATGCATTCGCAGCATAACTATACGACCCTTCTCCTTCCTATACTTGAGCGAAAACTCAAGCGCTCAGTTCCCTTGCTGCTAACTCGACCGGCATTGCTAGCGCATACGGTATATCAATCACTAGTTTTTGATTCCAGCATGCGCGACTTGGGCTATGAATTTGCTCGGGACAACCGAGAGACGAGTGACAACGAAGAAATGGAAGCTGAGAGAGGGGGCATTAGTAAAGTGATCCTGGATCAGAAGGACTGGTTCAGTGCTTGGTTGGAAGGAGAGAAAAAGTGTATGTTATATCACCCTTCTATGCAGTCCAGATCATGGACTTACATCCGGTGCAGTTGCGGACGATCAGTACCACGAAATCATCAGTGCCTCTGATGCCTGGGCCATCGCTGATGATGATAGACATGAATACACACAGAACCATGCGTCCCAAGATACTGTCCTCAAGGCAACAACTTCGGCACGGAAAATCAAGGCTCTCGTTGAGCAGGTGACCGGTACGCCCCTAATCAATCATATAAACCCGCTCAGACCCTCACTACCGTAGATCGCTACTCCCCTTTACCCTCTTTCCGACAGCGCGCCAAATTTCTTGTTCACGTTCAACTCCCAATACTGGAACTATACCACTCGCGGATATGTTCATCCCTGGATGCGTTCGAAACGCTTTCTTCTGCCCTTGTTCGCGCGGTGCCCGGCGCGTTGGGTGTCGACGTCCCCAAGACGGACGGACGGAAACTGACAGGGGGCGTTGAAGGGAGCCAACGCTTGTGTAAGGCTTTGTTAAGCGCCAAATACATCGAGAGTGCAATGCAAACTTGGGGAGAAGAGGTGGTAAGTGTACCTATTTCTTCCTTGATCGTCCTTTAAACACGCGACGGGTAGTTTTTCTTGGAACTTTGGACGGAGATCAACCATCGTGCATCGCTTCGCATGACAACGGGATCACATTCATCTCTCCCTGAGCGGCCTAATCACAAGGCGTCAACCTCTGAAGGAACCATCTTTGAAGAGCTTATCACGCAATTTGCGAAGCTTTCTTCCAGAGCTGAAGATATGCTGGTGCAACAAATCTGCGGGGAATGTGAAGGCTCTCTCAAGCCTCACTTCTCTACCTTGGCTACGTGAGTAGTCTTTGGTGCGCTCGGATGGAACGGACTGATTTACAATTTGAGTAGACATCTACAGGACTTGGATGACAGTGCGACGGAAGTCGCCGTCCCGAGTACCTTGTTGCCTGCTGTTGCTCTCCTCGCATCCCATTTAGCCTTTTTACGGAACACACTTCCTGTCTCCGTGTCCACGAGACTCTACAGGCGGACTGCGTCACGAATTTCGGAGCATGTTCTACAACGGCAGGTCCTCTTCCGACCAGGCGTGACGCGAACTTCAGCGCGCAGTGGGCTAATACGGACCCAAGCGCTCGTCATTCAGGCAGAATGCGAGCTGTGGGCAGAAACTTCACAAGTGGCGATGAACACTTCGCGCGCTCGAATCGAAAAACCATGGAGTCGGTTACTGGCGGCTGGACGCCTTCTCGGTGCAGACCTCCAGAAGCACGAAAAGCTACTCGACACGCTGTTCGGCGCAAGGAGCGATGGATGGGAGGAGCTCCTTGATAACTTGACGGGGCTAGGATCTGGCGGTTTAGGGGTGGACGAGGTCAGGACTGTGCTAAGACTAAGGGACGATTGTTGGCGTGAGTAGACGGAGAACTCGCGACAAGCAGGGAGATTGTGAGTGCCGTGCATGTATCTTGCGTGTGGCCGTAAACTCGAAACCATAATGGAGTGCAGTGGAATCACCAACGTTCATCAGTGCTAGACTAGAGTACAACGACACGAGTGGCGTCGTCAAGGGACAGGCTACTAGGAGCCTACAGCTGCGTCCGGAGGGTATCATACCTTGTAAATAATCCCGTCGCTCATCATGAGCTCATCCGAATCGGTCATGATCTGGCAAATAGCGGTGGCTTCGGCGGTCCCGAATAGCGCTTCCGTGGGCAGTCCGGTATTCACCAACTCCACAAGTTCGGCCAGGAAGATCTGCTCCTCATCCTGTAAATGCGAGGCAAATAGGTTTGCCACTCTAGATCGGAACAACTGGAGTCTACGATGGAAGAGCAAGAATATTCAGTGCATTGAAAAGAGAGGGCCGTTCGACATACCGTTCTGGTGGAACGCCGCTATCCCTAGCAGGGTCTGCTGCGGTTGCCGGAACCGTGACCATTCTCACATCCTGATTGTCGTCCTGCAACAACGAACTTTGGCTGACCGGTTGCGCCGGAGGTCGCTTATTGTTGGGCGGTGGCTGCGGCGTATTTGCGCGCTCGACTGTCTCAGGTTGCTCGTCACCGTCATCTTCCTCATCGCTATCCTCCTCATCTGAACTATCGTGCGAACCATCCTCCCCTCTGCCTGCGCTGGTACCGCCGTGGTTAAGCTTACGCTTTTTTCTCTTTTGCCGGCGTCGCTTCGCGACCTCCTTGTAGAGAGCATATCGCATTATCTCTTCGGCCACTCTTGCATCGTCCTGTTCGACTTTGGCCGAAAGTCGGGCCTTCGCATGAGCAGTGGATAGACGAATCAGGGTTTCCAATGTACGCGCGGTCAATGGTGCGGTCTACAAGCCATGTTTCAGTCACCGAGAAACAAAAGAACTATGTTTACCTTTTTCTTATTTGCTTGACTCTCCTCCTCGTTGCGGAGATTAGCATACACGTTCACGATATGATTTGCCGCGCCGTTCGTAAGCACGGGTGCTGGCCTACTCTTCGCATACTGGATGTACTTCTTCACGAAAGTGATGTTGAGAACCTCTATTTTGACCTGCTTGCCTCTCCGAGTGCGAGACTTTGCCGCAGTGAAACCGACGTGAAGTAATGGGTCATACTTTTCAAAAGGACTAGATTCTCCAGCAGTCTCTTGTTCGACTGGTGCAACGCCAGGCCCCTCGATGGCCAACGGCTGAGTGAGGTTATCGTGGATAGGTGTCCCCTCCTCAATACCAGGAGGAAGGTACCGATGTAGCCGAAGCACATGGTCTGCGATCTTACGGTCACGCTCTTCATCGATGTCATCCGTAACAATGAAGAGAAGATCGAAACGGGAGAGAAGCGAGTCGGGAAGGGCGATATTTTTATGTGGGTCTTTATGGATATCGTACTGCAAATGGGTGTCAAGGCGGGATAAGCAAACCTTCCGACGATGACTTACTTGCCCGTATATCGGGTTAGCAGCCGCGACGACACTACATCGAGCGTTTAAACTTGTGTGGATGCCTGCCTTGGCGATGGTGACCGTCTGTTGCTCCATGACTTCGTGTATCGCGACGCGGTCAATATCCGACATCTTGTCAAACTCGTCGATGCACACAACGCCACGGTCTGCGAGGACCATCGCGCCTGCTTCAAGGCGACGCTCGCCTGTATCCCGATCGGTGGTAACGGCGGCGGTCAAGCCGACGCCGGAGCTCCCCCGCCCAGTCGTGGCGATTGCAAGTGGTGCTGTTCCAAGGACAAATCGCAGGACTTGTGATTTCGCGGTCGACGGGTCGCCAACCATTAGTAAATTGATGTCACCACGGATGTGCGTCCCATTCGGAAGGTTCTTCTCCGCGCCACCGAGGAGAAGAAGGAGAATGGCCTCTTTGATTTTGTCATGCCCAAAGATTGAAGGGGCAAGTGACTGCGAAAGTAGGTGAAAAATGTCGCGCCGTTTGGCAAGTTGATTGATTTGCCGGATGTCGGTGTCGGTCAGTGGAGTCTGAGCTATTCCACCCCCTATCTTCGAAGAAAGAAGGTTGATATTATTTGCGAGGATGAGAGACCTTGCGGGGGAATTTGAGTAGCTACGTCGAGGGACATGTAATCGACGCTCACTTGAATGCGCCATTGGAGCCACCACCCACACTTCGGTAAAAACCAACCAACTGAACGCGATCACCGGGCTTACACTTGTCAACAAGGTCATCATCAAGAATGATGTCCGTGCTCCGCGGTAACTGTCCTGGAGGGGCGCGCTCAGGCATCTCCTGAATGCTGATCCGCTGGTGATCCCGAAATACGCAATGGCCGTACTCCATTTGCAATGGACGGCCGTCATCGTCCTGTTGGGGGGTGACAGTGGACGTTGGGGGGAGATTGGAAGTGGAGGTTGTAGCATCACGATATTCGCGCGAATGGAATAGTTTCGTGTCAGGACAATAGTGAACTGACTTGAGCATTTTGGGCCGAACAAGGGAACAGCGGGTGATGATACCCTCTAATGATATCATCTTTCCCAGGTGTTCGGCTTTGAGAGTTCGCGGGCTGACATGGTGGTCACCAAACGATCCACTGAAACCCACCCGATAGCTCTTCCCTTCAAGCTCGTGTTTTTCGGCGTCGTGAATTTGGGTGACGATATTGGCCAGGGCATCGTCAAAGGCTGAGAGAAAGTCGACGGGATGCTTAAGAAGACCATCTGCGTATTCTCTGTTGTAGTCGCGGAGATCGTCGATGTTGACAATGAGACGCGTTTGTTCGGTGCGTAGCAAGCGAGCGATTTCATCTCGATAATTGTAAATGGGGGAGTCTGAGATGAGAAACTCTTCAAAGATACGCGTCCTGTCCCGCATCAGGTCATCCTGAGGAATTGGCTCGTCGAGCATCGACATGATGGTCGCTGTGAAAGACGATCGAGACGCGTAGGAACGCGCTAATGACGCGGGAAAGCCGGCCCTAAGGCCTAACTCTCCACCTGCACACAACGCTCCCAGCCATGATCAGAAAGAAAAAATGTATTGGGGATGCATATTCCGAACGAGTGCTACAGTCTGGGGTATACAGAATGCATCCGGGTCTTTCTGGAAAGGCGACAAAAGAGCGTGTCAAGCGAGATTGTTCGATAAGTTATGCCAGGTGCGCAAGAAATAACCGGTGAAGCCGGGCAGCCTGGATCAGATCGAGCGATTGAGACGGCGATCGCATATGACCACCAACGCCCTTGATTTTTGGGACACGAACATCGGGAGGAGGTGTGGATGCTTCGGAGACGCGCATAAATATGAAAGGAGTCCAAGAACATGGCCGAGACGGAGCTTACGAGCTCGTTGAAAGCTGTCTACCAGTCGGGGAGACCACCTCCACCTCCACCAAATTGATCGGCGACGGGAACCTATGGAACCAATCAGAAAAGCGGCATCCAGCGGGCTGAAAGCTAAAGTCGTGCCTTGTGGGCCCGGACGACGTGCTCGGCTGGCATCTGCGGGGGGCAATAAGTCCAGGTGTAAGTCTGCGGGGGAAGATACGTACTGGGAGAGCAAGGGAAAGTTGGACGAGACAAGAGAAGAAGAGCACCAGACAGCACTTTGCAGCGAGCATGATGAAGCTGGGATCCGATCGTGCTGGGAAGAGCGGGAAGAAACGACATGGTTTTTATTCGGATCCTGGGCAGGACGGACATGAGAAAACGGGGTGCGCTGATCGCGAACCATGCGTACCTTGTCGCGGTCACTGGGCTACTCAGGAACCAGCTGACTTCCACCGCCGCGCACCTTTTCTTTTCTTTTCTTTTCATTCAAAGGAAATACAGGCACGAGCCATGCACGCAGATTTGGTTCGACGGGGTCCCGAGGCTTCATGAAGCATCCGGCAGTCCTGAATCACGTCTTCACGGGTGGTCCAGGCACGCAAAGACGGTTACTGGTCCAGCTGGAACTCTCCACAGGGGTGCTTATCTCCCCCATGCATCGGATCCGTCGCGGGAGACTCTGCGTTGCTGTTTTCTTTCTTACCTGTTTGGAAGAACGCCTCTCCATGACTGACTGAACTGGCGGACGGGATCCAATTGATCGTGCAATTGTACGTTGTCCACAAGGATACACTAATATGGAATGAGGGGAACGCGCAAGAACGCTGCATATTAGGAATTGACAACACATACACCTTCCGACTGCACGCTTTGGATTCTCAGTGCACAAGTGGTCCGTGGGTCCCTTCTGCGCTGCCGTTACAAAGCCAAGCACACACATCGTATGAACGAAATTCAGTCCTGCACGAGGCCATCAGCCGATGCCACTCATTTAGACTTTACGACTCACCCATAGCTTGATCAAACCATCCCACGAGGCCGTTACCACTTTGGACTGCATATCAACGGTCAACGGGATTCAAGCGAGTCTTGATGGTGACATCACTCACGGTCTCGTGTGGCAGCCACTCGTGCGCAATGACCACTTTAGAGTGGGCTTTCAGCCGAGACTTGATTCGACCACTTTTCCAGTCCCAAAACACCACGTTCCCTTCGCTGTCTCCGCTACTGATCCACTTTCCATCCGGAGAAAATCCCACCTGGCAGGCGTATCCTGCCACGGAGTGTCCCGCGAACCTTTTCTTCCTGTTCTGACGGAAATTGTCGGTACTGTACACGAGAATCTGGTTGTCCAATGACTGCGCTGCAAAGTACTTTTCTGTATTGACGCCAGAGCATGATTAGGACACGAAGTAACGGTCGGAAATCTGGTACGCACTCGAGGGATGCAAGGTCACCGCTGGCATAGAGTGCATGTGCGGTTCGGCGATGTACTTGATCACGACGGGTATGTCGTAATCCCAAGCTCGGATGGTTTTATCGTCCGAGGTAGTGACGAAGCGACGGTTTTCATCGACAAAGGTGATTGTGTTCACGGGTCCCAAATGTTGGTCGTATTCCTGGGTGATCTCGCCGGAATTCATGTCGTACTAGTAGCAGCGAGGGGTGAGCACCGCTGAGAAGGGACGAGGTGGACACGAGGCATACCTGGATGATCTTCTTGTCGGACATACCGGCGAGAAAGATGTGTTGTTTGTCGTCGTCGGGGTGGAAGCGGACGACATAGGGAGTCTTTCCGTTACTGAACCGCTTGAGACACTGGCCGGTCTCGGTGTCCCAAAGTTTCATTTGACGATCGTAACCACAGGACAAGAACTTGCGGCCGTCGTTTGAAAAGGTGACGTCCTTGACGGCTTGAACGTGGCCGTGGAAGGTCCTGAGACAGTTACCATGGGTATATACGTCCCAAAGCTACCGATGGGGAGTCAGGACGAAGAAGGGAGAGAGGGGGGAGACGTGCCTTGATCTTTGTGTCCATCGAGCCACTGAGCAAGAGGTGGCCAGTATCTGGGAAGAGACGAACGACGGAGACGCCTTGGGTGTGGCCGGTCCAGGTGTGGATGCAGGCCTTTGGTATGAAGGTTTCCTGGGAGCCGGACTCGGCGGAGAGATGTGGCGCGTCGGCGAGGGGGGGATGCATGTAGGTCCTGCCCTGGTAGTCTGTCATTGACTTGCCGTGGAATACGGAGGACTCTTGGCCAACGCCGCCGCGCTTTGGTTTCGCTTTCTTTTTTGGGAGGGGGACGTCTGGTTCTTGGACGTGTTCTGATGGTTCGCCGGAGTCCTCTTGTACGCCGTCGAGGAAGGCGGCCTGGTCTTCACCCTCCCAGGCGGCCCATGGGCCGAGGTAAGCGCCGTCGCCGTCGACGACGTCGAGACTGCCCTTTGCCTTTCGTTTGCGTTTGAGGTCCTTTTTGTGGGCGTTGGTGGGGCGCATGGAGTCCAAGGTTGCGAAGGCGTTGGTGGATGCGGCATCGAGGGAGCCGAGGATGGGAGGGGCGTTTGGGTCGACGGAGGGATTGACGGAGTAACCGAGGATGGCGTGTGTGAGGTGCTGTGCATTGAAGGCGTGGTCTGACATGGCTTGCTCCTCAACGTGTCCTGCGAGAGCGTTTTGGTTGAGGAAGCGGTTGCGATCGGCAAAGGGGTTGTCGGGGCCCTGTGTTGGGACAGACATGTCGTGGAAGGGGATGTTTACATTGATCTGAGTGTCGGTTGGACGCGTGAGGAGGGAATGGTCCTGTTGGACGTGGTGAGCGGTAAGTGAGCGAGGAGGAGGAGGAGGAGATGGAGCGAACGTGATGGAGGACATGCGGCGCGGGATCTATCGAGGACTTGTACTTTTTTGCTGCGGGCATCATCGTCACGGTAGCAGCGTCGAGGTCGAGGTCGAGGTCGAGGTCGAGGTCGGACATGATGATCAACTTACATAAGGACCGTCCATATAACTACTTGTACTAACACTAACTAGTACTGTACCGCTCTGAATCATCCCCACAGTATCTCCATGACAGAACGCGCCGTCGGTCGTCCTTGGACAGCAAGCGAAGATCAACTGCTCGCCAACGCCGTCGCAGTACACGGCCAGGTAGACAACTGGAAGGCCGTCGCTTTATCGGTGCCGGGAAGGACGAACAAGGCGTGCAGGAAGGCAAGCCCGTCAGCATCTCCCCTCCCGTTCCGCGATCTCTCATATCGTCACAGCGGTGGCTCCATTCGCTATCGCCGAGCGTCAAGAAATCGGCCTGGACGAGAGAAGAGGACGATCTGCTATTAGAGCTCTATAAGATTCATTCCGCCAAATGGGCAGTCATCGCCAGGAACATCCCCGGCCGTACCGACGACGCGTGCTCGAAGCGTTATCGCGAGGCCCTCGATCCTTCGCTCAGAAAGGACGGGTGGACGGCCGACGAGGACGACATGCTCGTCGCCGTCTACAACCGTCTCGGCGGTAGATGGGGTCGCGTCGGCCAGGAGCTCAAGCGCAGCGGTCTGGGCTGCCGTAACAGGTGCGACCGCCCTCTCCATCCAGTGCTAGCACCCTGGTTTCCTTGCTCACCCTCCCCGCTTCACTTCAGGTGGAGACTTCTCCAGCGAAAACGCGCGACAACTCAAAATTCTACCTCTGATCAACCTACCTTTCTCCCTTCCTCCTCCTCCTCCTCCTCC
>JBBPJX010000928.1:0-10152 GCA_038088955.1 Neotropicomus parvogracilis | reverse complement strand
CCATCACAATCGCGCGAGCTTACCGCAGCGACTATCTTGCGTTCCATCAGCAAACGTGCTGGTGCGTGCAACCCGTACAAGTTACGCAACATCGTCAATTTCAAGTTGTCCTGCGTCTCCTCCCACTGGAGGGCGCTCTGTTGAACGGCGAGAGACAAACAGACAGACGATGCTTACACGTGAGAGTCTATGTTCGATATCGTCCCTCGATTTCGTTTCTGCTGCGATGCTGCGAGGACCATATCGGAGGGTGTCGTGCAATCCGAAGCTGTTAGCTTTCGCGGTCAGAGAGGCAGTCTTTTGTTCTGCTGGCGGTACAAGGCGCATTGAGGGTTCCTGCGACGGAATCGCGTCAGAATGAGCTGCGAAGACGAGAGCCGTGAACATGCCATGATAGCAGGTCGAGAGTGACGCGGTCGCGTGACACGACTGCCGTGACCAGGACCGTGACAGTTTCCCCCGCATCGAAGCTCCTTGTAGCGGCCAGTCAGTTGCTACCGAGCACATATATAACCCACACCGTCCCTCCTCATCCCCCCCTTCTCCTCACCACCACCACCCAGAGCTTTCCCTGGATTCAACCCGGAAAGCCTGGCTCAATCATGTCTACTAGGCATCCACGGTCATCCAGCATCCCACTCCGTGGCGCAGTCCCCGCCTCTCCCGCCCGACATATAGAGTCTGTGATATCCATGCCCTTCTCTACCAGTCCAAACCAGACCCGCCCCCGCATCGTCAGCCAGGCATGGCCATTGCACAACTCCCCCGGAGCTATAGGCATCCCACATGGTGTCCGTGGAAACAGCTCCATCACCTCCAGTCCCCCTACTAGGCTTGCCTCCCGTTCCTTCACTCACCCCTCAGTCGTATCCGCACGAGCCGCTACATCCCCATATATTGTCTACGAACCGCGTGTGATCAGGGCCGACTCGACTCGTACGACTGATGTAGCATGCCCCCATAGTTCTTCCACCTCGTCTAGCTCACCAGGTCGTACAAGACGGCCGAGCTCTGCTGGAATTAGGCCGCGCAGTGTGCAACGGTCTTCCGTCGCGCACATCGCTCCTCCCGCAGAAACAGCTCCGTTTCCTCGTCCTGCCTATCTGGAACATTCCGCGCTTCGGGATTTATTGCAGACAGAGTCGTCGCTATTGGTTCATCCACGGAAAACAGAACCGATGCCGAGACCAGATCCTGCGGGTGCAAGACGAGCGCAACGGTCTCCATCATACGATAGCGACGAAGATGACATGAGCCCTCCCCGCGAGGTTCAGAAAACCGCGCCATCCCCTATGACTGCGTCATCGCCAACCCTGCTCTTACCTAGCCGGTGGTGCGACGAATACAGAAGCCCCAATCTGAGTGTTTGCGGAGATGGCCGAGAACTAATATATCAAGGTGAGCTATTACGCAGTTTTCGTGCCGAGAAATGACTTAGCCCGCAGGAGCATCCGGAGGCTCCGACAAAGACGCGGCAACGGCGCGAACAGCAGTTCCCGTACCACCCCCTTGCGGGATATTCTACTATGAAGTAGAGATCACCAGCAAAGCCTCGAAGAGGTACCTTCGCCTTTATCTTCATTACGCGCTTTCTGACGCTCGCCGCTCAGTCGCATAAGTGTTGGGTTCGCCATTTCCTTGCTGGTCCATATGGAATCAATGACACGTAATTCCCAGCTTCATCACCCGTGACGTCAAAGTATCGCGCCTTCCAGGATGGGAGAAGAGTTCTTGGGGATATCACGGAGAAAGCGGCACTGTTTGTTCCGGGGACAAGAGTGGTTTGCCTTTTGGTACTACGTTCGGAGGTAAGCATCACAGGTTCGCAGATTAATTGCACAGCAAATCTCCGACCCTATTTAGTCGGTGATGTTATTGGCTGTGGCATCGACTTCACCCAGAACAAGCTATTTTACACCAAGAACGGTTCTCTTCTCGGTACGCATGACATGGTCCAGCTGCTGTCATGACCAACAGGTGTTCCTAGGCTCTGTGTTCGAGAATGTTGGCAAAGATTGCGACGTCTTCCCAGCTGTAGGACTCTGCTATACCAACGAGTCTATCCACGCCAATTTTGGACAGGAGACCTTCAAGTATGATATAGAAGACCACGTACTTCAGCAACGCAATCACATCTGGTCCAAGATCCAATCCACGCCCTTGACATGGCCCACGGAGAAGCCTCGCTCGCATGACGTACCTGTTTCCCCTATTATTCATGGGCCTGTTACCGATTCAAGCGACAAGATTCCGTTGAATGACCTCGTCTTGTCTTTTCTTTCTCATCATGGCTACGCACGCACTGCGCGTGCGTTTGAGTCCCAGTGTCGCGCGCGCGGCGGACTCTCTACTCATGCGCCGTCTGCCACGTCCGCATCCGAACCCACAATGGGTACGCCAACATCTACGGACGACTACGTCATGGATATGGACATTGGTGACGGTCCTTCGATCACCCCTGCATCAGGGTCAACTGTCCTGTCTCCGATCCCAGTTGACGACATCGAGCTCCGCTCTTATATTATCCAATCCGTCGTTTCTGGAGATGTGGACACCGCGCTCGCTGCGACTCGCAAACACTTTCCGCTAGTGCTTCAGGCAGATGCTGGACTTATGCTATTTAAACTTCGGTGCAGGAAATTTGTCGAGCTTGTGCTTGAAGCAGCGGAACTGAAGAAGAGAATGACAGCGGAGGAGAACGAGATGAATGAGGAACATTGTGGACCTGTGTCAAGATCTGTATCTGGATCGATGCTAGAGTCGGTGAGTGAAGACACAGTAGGCAGCGATGGAGGAGTAATGGTGGATGAGGTGGGTATGGACATCGACGAGAGAGAAACACAAGTCGATGCATCGGACGTGAGCTCGCACACAGAGATGAGCATGCCCACAAGCAGTGCACCAATTGCTATCGGGCCCAGTCGTAAGCCTTCTGTCGTCTCGCTCTCCTCCACCAGCAGTTGGGCCGGCGCGACGGCTGCCCAATATGGATCCGCCCTGGAGAATGCTGTCGCGTACGGCCAGGAGTTGGAGTCCGATTACAAGCATCGTGCAGAAATCCGCGCAATGTTCAAACGGACGTCGGTGATCATGGCTTACGATGATCCACTGGATGCTGGGGGAGATGCGGCCGAGGTCGCTGGGCAGTCTGCGAGGGTGGCGCTTGCTACGGAACTTAACCAAGCTATCTTGCGTAGGTCGAGTCCACCGAGTCTACGGCGACGAGGACTGATTTCTTGAACAGAATCCCAAGGGCGTCCAGCACAACCTCTGCTTGATCGGCTGTACCGCCAAACTGCGGTATGCCTTACGCAGCTAGCATTGATGGGCAACGGAGCTGCAGCTTTTGCTGATATGCCCAAAGAATTTCTGGACACTTAGTGGTATACTTGCTTGTCAGTGGGTTAAATTCTTGCAATGTGATGTACGGTAATCTTGTACAGTAGCCATGTGAACCCAACTCTTCCATAACAAGTCGTTTCTGACGCTCTCGACGCGGTCCTACTATTGTAGCGCAGTATTGGGATAAGAATACAAGGACAGGACCAGCAGTGAATAGATGGAAGCGGGGGTACTGGGGACGTGTTGCGAAATTGTCAGTATGAATGCTGTGCGACAGTGAAGGACTCTCCGCATCCACAAGCGTCCTTGATATTAGGATTATTGAAAACAAACTTTGAGCTGTCGCAGGAGAAGTCTTCGTTCGGATCCTCCACAAAAACAAGTCACTCTTACCTGAGCGCGTCCTCTTTCCAATCCATCTCACTACCGATGATGGAGAACAACGCTTTGCTGTCTATGAGCACCCGCACGCCGTCTTGCTCGACGACTTCGTCGAATTTACCGGGCTTGTCGACGTATTCTAGATGATAGGAAAGGCCAGCACAGCCCTTGTTGCGTACCCCAATGCGTATGAGTTGGGGCGTCGGGCCATTAAGGAGAGCGCGGAGCCGGAGCACGGCTTCATGTTTCTACAAGCCACAAACGATCGCGATTAGCAGGCATGGGGGGGACGAGGACGAGACGCACGATGGACAGGGCGGCCTTGGTAGACCGGATGGCCGGTCTCGGCCGCGGGGCTTTCGGGACGGGCGGGGGTCGTGCGGCGACTTGTGGGGATGCGGCGTCTGCTGAGACGGCTTCTCCGGTGGGCACGACGACGGGCGGAGCGTCTTGAAAGAGCCGGGGTTGTTGATGCTGTCTCGAATCTGGTATGGAAGGTGGTGTGTGTGAACGGGGGCCCGAGAGGGCGGACATCATGGCATAGCGTTGGGAGGTTGATGGGCGGGGGCAGCGGCGGGAGAACGAGAGGGACGAGCGAGCGAGCGAGGGCAACATGGACGATGCTGGTCAACCGGGGATGTTACTTTTTGGGATGACTAATTGCGACGCGGCTCATTGGGCCTCAGTGTTATTCACCCATGTCGACAATACTCGCGACTCAGGTCAGAAAGCACACCACCGCGCGACCGACCAAGGCAGCCGGACGTTACTGGAAAGGAAAGGTCCCAAAGGGCGTCGCCGAGGTATCATCAGACTCTGAGGCAGAGGAAGAGGGGGCTCAAGTTCAAGAAGAGGGCGACGTCCCGGTTGGCGGCGAAGGGGACTTTGTCCAGGAGGAGGAAGAAGAGGGGGAAGACGAGAAAGAGTCACTGCCAACACGGTCAACTCAGACAAAGTCTGCCCGCGCGCTCAACGTCTCGCTCAAAGACGTCAGCATCTCGAGAGATGGCAAGGTCATCGTCGCGGGTCGCGAGGAGTCCGGCAGGACGATCATGGAGGAAGGTGCGCTGCGCAATGTACATGCCCTGCTCTTTCTCACGAGTCACGGCGTATAGAAGAGTCGGAAGGACTTGAGGAGGCGCAGGCTCAGGTAGAGGAGGAGGAAGAGGAGGCGAGCATTCGCGCGTGCGCTTGTAGATTATGGCTAACTGTGCTACATAGTCGAGCGAAGACGAGTCCGAGTCCGAAGAAGAAGAAAAACCCAAACTACTCTTCAGACCAGTGTTCGTCCCCAAGTACGCTGCTACTCGCTCGTACGTCCCTCGCTTCTTAACGCTAGGTATATCACAGGCGTGGGCGCGCCACCATTGCGGAGAGAGATGCGATCGCCCAGGAGGCAGAAGAGATGCAACGACAAAAGGAGCTTGCTGCTGAACAGCGCAAGAATGAGAGCCATGAACTCGTCGCTGAGAGCATCAGGAGAGAGCTGGCAGAGAGTGCGCTTTTATGCTCTAATTGGCACTCGATAACTAACAGTTTGCATAGAGGAGAAAGAGGAAGCGATTCCCGATGTAGATGATACCGACGGGCTTGACCCGGATGCGGAGTTCGAGGCATGGCGTCTAAGAGAGCTCGCGAGGATCAAGAAGGAGAAAGAGGAAGAGCTCCGGCGCGAGGAAGAGCGAGAGGAGATTGAGCGGAGACGCGCACTTCCCGAGGAACAGCGATTAAAGGAAGATTTGGAACGTGCCAACAAACTCAGGGAGGAAAAACCAAAGGGCCAACAGAAGTTCCTCCAGAAGTATTGGCACAAGGGGGCCTTCCATCAGGTGGGTCACTGCGGACATACCTTCATGCCACATATAGTGACCGGCGACCTACAGGACGACGAGGTTCTGAAGAGGCATGATTACACCGAGTCGACAGAGTCCACAATCGACGTGTCGGTTTTGCCAAAAGTGATGCAGGTCAGGAACTTTGGAAAGCGCAGCAGAACCAAATACACACATCTCTTGGATCAAGATACCACTTCAGGAAACGGTGGGTTTGGAGGCGTAGGTTCCGTCAAGTCGGGCGGTCGTTCTACGGAGAGCGGCGGTTGCTTCCTGTGTGGCGGACCACATCTCAAGAAAGGTAAGATATCTGGCCACTGGGCGTACCGTTTGACCCAAGGCCTCGTTAGACTGTCCTCAAAATACTGGTCCTCCGCCTGCTCGAGGACCTGTACAGGCTGCGAGCAGACAGGGTGATAGGGGTTCGTGGCGTGATAGGGAAGGAGATCGTCGGTCTCCCAATCGGGATAGACCGCGGCGCCTAGATAGGGATGGCCATCGCGACTCTCGAGCTGGCAAACCCAACTCACATTCGCGGTCTCGTTCGCCTCATCGAGACAAACGGTCAGCCATGGATTACGGTCGAGACAACTACAAGGAGAAGCGTCGTCGTGTAGATTGAATGCAAGTCCACCTGAACTTATACGTGTTTGACATGCGCAGCCGCAGATCACCGCACTTGGCCCGGTTTCGTTCCCGTGTCATTCGTTGGTGTGCGGTCCATCAATCGTTATCGATGGGATCGAAGCTATGACATGGATCTAGGCTCGGCGTCCGACGGTTGTTATAAGTTCGGTTCGACGGGTCCTCTCACCGCGTAGGAACTCTCACGATAACGCGGTAAGCAATCCCCCACGAATCGATTCGCGCACCTTGACTACGCTCAAAGGTACTGCTCGATCATGGACATTTTCATGCGCGGTGTGGCCCATGCGGCGACGGAAGACGACGTCAAGGTCGAGCTAGCAAAGATACTGCACAAACCTCCGTTCCCATCCGAGCCTCTCAACTTTGACGTTACTCTTTTCAAGAAATACAACTCGCGCGGCAAGGTTGGCGTACTTACTCTACCGAGCGAGGACGCGGGACACATCTTCCTGCGTGCCTACGGTATAACTGGTGTGCCCGTCAAGGGTCCCAGGGTGTTGTTTTCCCCGAGCAACAGGCCTTTGAACGAAGAGAAAATAGCGATACTCAACTCCAAGCAGTGGAGGGATCCTCGACAGCTCAAATTGGAGAAGGAGCTGCGCATTCGAGAGGGCAAACCATATCCACTCCGTTCGTATGCCTTTGGACGTTTTCTCGCCGACGGATCATTTTCGTCCGAGTTTGTTGTCGAGGGATCGGCCGAAATTGCTTGCGATCTAGAGCGTCGTTCGGTGCGCTTTACGCTTCAACGCTCTCGCTCGACGAGCGACTCTATGGTCACGCTTATGCTAAACCTGGCACTGGATTCCTCCCCTCCCATCACGATCGTCTCCTACCAACCAAGGACAATCGACGCTATTGTCGAGAGCAGCTCGGTGGAGGAGCCTATCATCTTTATCAAAGCCAACACCTTTCCGATATTTGCCACAGAGATGCCCCTTCTTCAGGCTAGTGACCAGATCGACACTCGGCGCGCGCAAGGGCTTGCGCCTGATGTCCCGATGCCCCCGGGCTGCTTCAGTCTCGCGTGCACGTTCGCACACGAAGAGGATAAGGAAGCGTTCGTCTACGCAACTCGGTTCAGGTTCCACCTTCGTTGGAGCATGAGGCAGACTGCAGTACGCATCCGAGACAACATCTCGACGTACCGCGACACAAGTCGAGACCTCGACTTTCTCAGCGATCTACCCTTTGAGCTTGGGTTCGAGGTAGAAAAGGCCGTCACCAACTGGACTCTGAGCCTGCGCGATGTGGATTCGCTGAGAGGCGAGTTGGATCACCTCTGCGACACACAGGGAGACGCAGCTGCGCCGATCTTTAGGCAGTTTATTTTGGTTTTAGAGGGCGAGGGGGTGGACAAGAGACCGGGCGGCAGGCGCAGGCGCAGGCGAAACCGCGCTGCGCCGACGACGCTAGTGGGGCGTCTGAGGCATGCAACCGAGCTGTATCTCGAGGAACAACAACGACCGAGGGGACGACTCGCGCCAGCCCTCCCCGGTCCTGCCGTGTCCTATACGTATCATATGATCTTCACGCCGACACGCTACATCCTCGAAGGACCTGTCGCGGATCAGTCCAACAGTGTTCTGCGCCGGTTCGGACACCACGAATGCTTTTTGCGCGTTTCCTTTCAAGACGAAAACAGGTCGAAGCTTCGGCGGGATCTGGAAACGTCGATCACTGATTTACTCGCGACACGATATCGCCCAATTCTGCTAAACGGCTGTGTGGTCGCTGGAAGACGCTACCAGATGTTGGGGTACTCCATGAGCGGTCTCAAGGAACATTCACTCTGGTTTGTCACGCCATTCCACGACGACCAAGGAAGATTATTGGACGCGAGTACGATCAGGGAAAGCCTCGTAAATGCCATTCCATACTTTTGAAAGTGACTCGGCCCGCTAACGCAAGTCACCACAGGGAGACTTTTCGCGCTTGTTATACCAACCTGCCCGACTGGGAGCACGTTGGTCTCAGGCATTCTCGGCGACTGATCCCTCCATTACGCTCGAGCCAGAGGAGATCAGCATGATCGATGATATCAGGTCCCCAGCAAACAAGGTGATGACGGACGGATGCAGCCCAATCTCGACGGAGCTTGCGCGTGCCATTTGGAGAGCGTACCAGCGGACGACGAAGAGACGCCTGACGCGAGACCGGACACCATCTGCCTATCAGTTCCGTCTCGGTGGCGCCAAGGGCATGGTCGTGCAGGACCCGACGCTGGAGGGTCGAGTCGTCTGTCTACGGCCCTCGCAAGTCAAGTTTGAGGCACCAGAGCACCGAACGTTTGACATCCAGTCGACTTCGCTGCGGCCCAAGTCCATGTTCCTGAACCGACCGCTGATTGTGCTGCTGGAGTACCTCGGTGCAAGTAGCGAGCGCATGATCGAGCTGCAGAGTTGCTCGATCGACGAGGCGCGGTCTATCCAGCACTCGTTCATGAATGCGTCCAAGGTGTTGCAACAGCACGGGTTGGGCACATCGTTCCACCTGCCATCGCTGTTCCGCAACATGTCGCAGATATTGAACTTGAGGGTGTACGACGAGAAGGATACGTCGGACGAGTCAGCTGGTCTGTACAACGACCTGATCGCGAACACGCTGCACTGCGCAGAGACGCACATCCTGCGCGAGCTCAAGTACCGGGCACACATTGCGGTGCCAGGGTCGTTTACGCTCCTTGGCGTGTCTGACGAATGGGACTGTCTGGACGAAGGGGAGATATTTGCGACTGTGTATGACGAGAAGACAAAGGTGTACGAGGAGATCACAGGGACGGTTGCGATCACGCGGAGTCCGCAGATTCACCCTGGGGACGTGCGGAGGGTGACTGCGGTGCGGAGAAGAGAGTTGGAGCATCTGACCAACGTGGTTGTGTTCTCGTGCAGGTGAGTGGAGAGCGGGACAAGGACTTGTTCGGCTAAGCTGGAGCGACAGAGGTGATCGACCGCTGTCGTCATGTCTCGGAGGAGGGGACCTGGACGGAGATGATTTCAATCTGATCCTTGACGTCAGTCTTTCCTTTTCTGTGGTTGCATTGTGCGTTGAGCCAGCCGTAGCCGGAGCTGGTTCCCCGTGCGAACGCGACTCCGGGCGAGTACGTGTCGCTCCCGATAAAGCAGACGGAGCGGCCGTGTGGAATCGAGGACGTGGTCGACTTTATCTTTGACTACGTGAGTCGGCCGGCCGGTCTGCGCGGCGCGTTCTTGCTAATTGCGCGTCAGATCGAGGCGGACCTTGTCGGCCTTATTGCCATTTCGCATCTGCGCTTTTCTGATCTCGCGGACCCTTCATGCGGCGAGTGCCTCAGGTTGGCGGAGCTCGCGTCGCAGGCGGTCGATTTCCCAAAGACGGGGACGGCGGTGAAGTTCCGGGATCTGCCCAAGCATCGAACGCGCGAAAAGCCAGATTTTTTGGCTCGCGAGGGTGCCGACTTGAACTCGGAGATGTACTACAATAGCCAGAAACTGCTGGGACAACTGTTCCGTCGCGTCCCCGTCAGGGACTGGATGCCGGTGGAGTGGAACGAGACGCATACACCATCTGGAGGGGATCTAGTTGAGCAAGCACTAGGACGGGTCGGGCTGTATGGGCTGGGGTTGAGCCTAGCTGCGCCGTCGGACGAGCTGTATGAAGAGATGGAGTATCTGCTCGAGGACTATTGCAAGCGGCTGCTCTCGATTGCGACGACACACACAGTTTCCAAAAACAAGGACATTCATGTGTCAGAGTCTGAGCTGGTGAGCGGGACGATCATGGCGAACTGGTCAGACCACCACCGGAGACGAGAAGCGGTTGGCGCGATGAACTTGCAGGTGGGTGTGTAGTGCGACGAGCGAGCTCAGTCACGTCTGACGAACTATATTCACAGACACACGAACTTGTGCGGGCAGTGCGGGCAGAGATGCGTGCGAGCAGGGTCGAGGACGAGGACGAGGAGGACTAC
>JBBPJX010000927.1:0-10155 GCA_038088955.1 Neotropicomus parvogracilis | reverse complement strand
GGAGTCGTGCGCGCAGGCATCTCGGAGGGAAAAAGTGAACGACATGAGATCGAACTCAGTCGGCCGAACACGCTGAAGAACAAAAAGGCTACGAATCACTGGAGCTCTGAAACGGTGGAGGAGTCTCCAAATCGGCGTCAAGGAATTAGAAGCAATGTAAAGTCCATCGAGTGTCGGGAAGGTTAACGTGATGGATTCGGTAGCGCAAATTCGATCGACTGCTGCATCGTGTACCTTGAAGCTCAGAGAACGCAAGTTACGCGAGCGAGAGAGATGAAAGAGAACATCATCATTGAGACCGATGTTGTGACATTCCACAGAATGGAGATTTTGCCAGCGACGTACAAGGCTTGAGATCGTGTCTGCATGGGCCCATTCCCATACGCGAAAGTCCGTCACGAGCGGACATCTCTCTCCAAGAGCTTCGGTGGCAGCGCTAAGGTTATCCAAACATCCAAACCCGATATTCGTCAGTTTCGCATGTACGAGATGTCGTAGCAATGGAGCAGCTGTTGCATCGGGTGTGTATAGCCCGAGGACACGAAGGTTAGGAAAGATCGATTCAATAGAGGTTGGCGGGTTGGAGAGTGCTTTGATACAATCTCCAGCCAAACCAAATGAACCATAAAGGTAGGGTAGAGCTCGCACGCGGTGTGCGTAGCCCAGAATGATGTTCCACTCAGTCCGGTCAAGGTGTTTTTTGAGTAAGTATACCTGCACAACTTTTCATTACAATCCGTCAATAAATGAAAAAACCTGATTTATCTTACGCCCTCCGATTCTACCCATAAAGTTTCGGGAAGGCACCGTACTAGAGGTGCCAAGTCATCCAGGTCGGCCCAAATCATGTCTAGAGCCGGCTCTCTGAATGTCTTACATGTTCTTGCTAGCGTGGCGAGGTGGGAATTTGCATACCAGCATTTCATTCTACTTGGGCGGCGGTACCGATCATGCGTAAGAATGTAGCAATAGCTAAAGATATCGAGCAGAATTTCTTCAATTTGGAGTGCGCGATGCATTCGACAGAGACTTCCAAAGACAAGGGGTAGTGATTTGTATGTGAATCCTAGATCGATTGCGATCCAAGATTTCTCCACTCGGTCTTTCAGCGCGTTAGTGCCTTCGACCCCAATCCCAGGAGCGCGCAAGGAGCTGGCAACTGACCCATTTATGCACAGCCACACGAGCTGCAGGAGACACGTGACAGACTGCACGTGGTGCCACTATCCCCATCATAAGCTTGGGGGGGGCCGACAGCGCGGGCCCCGTCAGTCTCGACGGCGGCCTTATATCGTCTTTGCAAGTAACGACCACCTAACTGACCCATTGTACAGTTTCACATCTGGAAAGTGCGCCCGCCTTTCGACACGTCCGACGTTCATCCTGCTCGCCGTGTCCGCTTGCGACTGTTTCTGGTAACTCACCAATGGCCGACTCGCATAAAACGCGTCGTACGAGTCCTGTTGCACCATCAGTCTTCTCCTTGCCTGAACAGACATGGACTACATTCGCATCGCCTCCAGCTCTGGATATGTGCCCTACCTTGTAGGCGGCGTCGTCTGCTACCTCGCAATCAAACGCCTCTTCGCAGTCCCTAAGGAACTCAGACACATTCCCCAGGTCCCTGTTCTCCCGACCCTGCTGAGCTTTGCGCGAGGCGAGGTCGAGGACGTGCGCATCAAGCGACTCCTTCTCCCGTACGCGCAAAAGGGGGAACCCGCCGTACTGATGTACGCGCTCGGCCGTTGGATCATCCATATCCTGGACAGCAAGGTACGACGAGCCTCTCATCTTGAACATGGCGTATATCTAACCCCACGGGTGATTCAGGTTGCCAAGGACATGTCTGCGGATCCAGAGACGTATCCCAAGGAGGTCCCACCGGACGGTCTTCTCCTCTGGCGCTTCGTCGGATTCAAGAACGTCATCTTGTCTAACGGCCCTGCCTGGAAGCGGCACTCAAAGATCATCAAGGCCGCGCTCGATCGAAACCTTCCAGTCGAGGAATTCGGTCTGTTGGCGCGCAAGCTGTTCAAGCAGATGGGCAAGGGTGGTTCGCTCCGCTGGGACGATATGACGATGCGCTATGCGTTGGATGCCGTCGGTCAGTCTATCTTTCTCGACTGTATACGCGGATTTTCTGATGGAATCGGCAACAGGAACGACCGCGTTGGGACACGACTTCAACGCTATTGGCGACCCCAACAATCCGTTCGTCAAGAGCTATAACCACGTCATGGAGAGCATCGCCAATCCTGCCTACATTGCGTTCCCGAAATTGGAGAAACTTATCCCACGCAACGGCGTCGTGACCGCCATCGACGATTTGGTCAAGTCGTTCCAGGAACTGCTAGCGGCCAAGAAGGAAAACCCAGGGAATGACATGCTCACGTACATGCTCGAGGACAAGGGTAAGTATCGTCGGTACAGCATCCACGTTCGGAAGGTGACCCATGTCCATTAGAAATGACAGACACGGAATACCGCGACAACATGGTCGTATTCTTCATTGCCGGTCACGTTAGTCCTATGCTCACTCTTCGATTCCCATTCCTGACATGTCTCTCGCCCAGGACACGACGGCAGGTGCCATGTCCTCGCTCTGCTACTTCATGGCAGTCAACCCGAACATTCAGGCCCGCGCCCGTGCGGAAGTGCGCGCCGCGATGGCCAAGAACACCACCGGGATCCCTACCGTCTCCGAACTTCGCGAGATGCCCTTCGTCCAAGCATGCATCCGTGAATCGCTCCGTGTCAATACGCCTATCACTTACGTCGTCCCTCGCACGGCATCCGAAGACGTCCAACTGAAGACCTCGAGCAACAAGGATTTGTTTATACCCAGTGGGTCTACGATCATCATCAACATCACGACGATACATTATCGGGACGACTACTGGGAGAACCCATCCGAGTTCTATCCGGAGCGGTTCATGGGGTTGAGCGAGGGTGCGCAGAAGGAGTATGATGCAACTCAATGGCTGCCGTTTGCGCTCGGGCCGCGGCAATGTCCTGCACGGTGCGTTTTCGTCGTGAATCGGCATCCAGTGGATTTGAGCTGACTGATTCCTTGCAGCAACTTTGCCATGTACGAGCAACGTACGTTGGCGGCGATGTTGTTGAATGAGTGGGAGTGGTCGCTTCCCGAGAACTCGCCGCATCGAGATGGACTGAAAAACGGGTTTTCACCATTTGCGCTATCGCTTCCCAAGGATCTGTACCTCGATTTCAAGAGGATAGAAAACTCATAAAGTTAGTGGCAGGTTATGGTACGTACTCGTCTTCGAGGTTGGACGAGCTGGAAATACGGACTTTGACGAATAGTAGATGATTTTCCGTAGCATTTCTGTAGCATATTTTAGCATCTCTAATCTGTAGAGCAAAGTAATGTCATCTGCGTATGTCGAAAAACTTACACGCTGTGCGGGAACAGTCGGGCTTCAGTTCCATTCATGTATCTAGCAACAGAGGCGATTTTCTGCCTGCCAAGAATTGTGCTCATATGACCTAGCTCGAAAGAATTAAACGCAAACTCGAGAGAGAAAGCTGTAAAAAATGCATCAGGGCCTGGACGCCGGACTTGGACAAGCGTCGACCGCGACCTCGGGCTCTGGGAGCAGGGTGCAAAGGCCATCCGAGAGACCACCACCCTTTAATTTATTACAGCGGTCGAATTTGATGGCTTCTCGTATCTTGTGAAAATCGCATTTGCGGGGGGTGGGATCCTATGAAAAGATTTGCGATCAATCTGATCCCTAGACTATGTTACTTGTCGGTCCAGGAACGTAAACGTGAGTGGGTTGATAGAAATCAGCTAGCAATGTTGATGGCTCACAAGCTTTGCACGCGAATGGGAGTTTAGTACACGCAGATCAATGTTATTCGAGCTACGAACCGATCTATTCACTACGTGCATAGTTCGAAGAGTCACCTATCCTACATACTTGGACGCGGGATATCTAGATGTTATTGAAAAACAAGGATATATTGACATCAGGGAATCGATGAGAGGAATGTTACAATGAAACTTGACGGCACTTTGGTCTAGTCAGGTATACATCGTTCCTGAAGGCAGCCCAGTCATTGCTCGAAAACTGCGACCGATCCAAAGTGTTAGGGTTTCTCGATTTTTGGTGATCCCAAGCGGGCGTCCAACTGTCCCAGGCACGGGGAGATGGGGGAGTGCGTGCAGGCTCGTTAATGTAAGCAGCAAGCTGCTCGTCGCATGGGTCGACAAATACATTTGACTTCTCTAAAGTGCCGCCACCTTCCTTTTGCCATTTGCGAATATACTCAACCCAACTGGTATCGTCTTCAACAACCGTGTCATCCGTAATGGATGTAGAGTCATCATCTTCAGGCGGCTGGAAGGGAAGAACCGCTCGTTGTTGTCCTCCAACATATTGGCCAGCGGAGGTATGGCTTCTCTGACCCTGAGAACGTGTCGCGCTCCTGAGTCCCTGACGTTTCGGAAGGGGTCCACCTTCCAAGTGATCTTCCCGACCTCCTTCAGATGGTAGGGAACTCCTATTCGATCTGTCGTTATAGAAGTCGTCAGGTACTTTCACCTCCGTCCATGCTGCGTATAAATTCTGTATAGCGATCAACATCGAGAGCGCGTCGGAGGAAGGAGGGACTGCATTCCTGAGGGAGTTCGTCATCTGTAAAATACTGTCCAATAGGACGCCACGTAGTTTTTTCCCGGTGTTAAAGATGACAAAGTGAGGATGAATATGGCTTGCGAGAGGGCCAAGCGTGGTATAGGGTGGAAAGTGCGTGTCGTGATCCTTGGTATCCAGAAACCGACAGATTGGCTCTTGCAACTTAGGTGCAGGAAGAACGTAGTACCGATAGGTTGGTTCTGAGAACAGCTAAATGTCCTTGAGTCGATGTTACAAGGACCAAAAGAAATAAAACACCTTTTTGAGATCGCTCGTCACAGTCTTGTCCCTCACATATATTTCATCCAGCCTTTGTAAAACCTTGGCTTCCGGAATAAGGACCCATTTTGACTGGTCGAAGAGGATATGCCAGTCGGCTCGCACTAAGAACAAGTGTAAGTGACACCAACTTCAAACACCCCAAAAGACATACGATGGAACATGTTGCGCCTCGTGTCGACATTGAAATGTCCATGTTGGAAGCCCCAGACGTACTCGAGCTTCGTAATCTACTGTTCAAGTGAGTACATACGGTTATGTGAGACACAGATACTCGCACCATTTTGTGTTCAGTTGCCTGGGCTACTAGATGGCAGAGCTGGACAGCACACGCGCTATTGGTAAGGAGACAACGACCATCGTTCGGGTCTGCAGCGCGCACTAGATCTCTCTGAGAGCTAGCGATGGTACTAGACGTAGTCTTTCTGACTTTTGGCGTAGTGCGCGTCTCAGCGCCTTCTGCTTCGCGCCTCTCCGCGTCAGGGTCATAGTCGGGTGATGGTGACTGAACGCGTTGCTCATCTTCCAAGTCGAGATTCGAAAGCTGGTTTTCCACAGTAGGAAGACTGGGCGGATTAGCAGGGCGTGAGCGCGCAGTCTGCGAGCGAGTTTTAGGTGGCATGTCGACCAAGAGGGAGTTTGGCTGTTGAGTCAAGCTACTCTCGGGGGGTTTTATACCTGCTGGGCCTATCTGTCTATCCACCTCGCGTATATCATTCAACTTTTCTGGCCATACTTGGTCCACGGCCCACAGCAACGTCGTCGAGAGTCGCATCAAGTTGGTTGTAGCGTCACGGTGTGACTTCAGAAACGGACTTGTCAACGGAAGCTAAAAAGGGCAAGTGACAAGAGCCGATCAACCAATGAGGCATCTTGACCACTAGCTCGAACCTCCCCGTACTTCGTTTCACACACCTGCGGAGGCAAATTTGATGGGAATAAGAGTGAGTCACAGGTAAATCAATCAATGACAATTATGATAGTGGCAAAAGTGAGTCATGGGTTTAAATGATGGTCCTTTCAGGTGCCTTGGAGCCTGCTCGCTAGACTCATCAAACGCCGTCGAGTTTCAAATTAGCCTTCTTGCTGTGTATAATCCGACGTTTTGCTGTATGACTTCCAGTGCGTGCCACAATGACCTATATTCGTTATTTCTTCTACAGATAGATGAAACGACGGGTCTTGCCAATGCTCTGCGCGTGCATGGTATGTACAGCATCCTTGCATGCAGTGCTAGTCGAAACACACGGTTGTAATTGGAAGGAGATCTTCGACTGATATGTCACTGGAAAAATGGGTATGAGTCAACTAGTCATTGGTCAGTCGGTCTCAATTGTTGTGCTTTAGGCACGTTTGCTTCTCCCGACACCCGACGCCTTGAACGCACCCCGCTTTCAGAGCCTAGACACTTGCTGTGGTGTTTCCGAGCCCTGTATAGCCAGAGTCACACAATTCTGAACACGTGTCATTTTCTTCTCCAGGTGGGCCTTTGCTCCCATGCCATACAGCATCCTCAGGTGCTAGCTCCATTCGGGACACTGGCGCTGTGACAATCAGATTGTACCCTGAGTGGTAGATCTGTTTTCAATGCGAAATGGACTCGATGCGGTCCTTGCGCGACTAGGCGGAGATCCTAGAGTCCATCGTCTGGAATATCCATTGGGTTCTGAGCGTGTGCATCTACTTCACTTGCGACAGGGTTTGCGCTTGGCTGACAGCCCCACGGGAATCTTTGAAGTCTGACGGATGGAAGGGCCAGGCCCAGGATTGACTCTACGTTTCACGTTCAGAGGAGTTGGCGAACGTCAAGGATGACTATACCATAAACGAACGAGAATTCAAGATACGCGAGTCAATGTCATTTAAGCCATGAACAAAACTATTGATTTCTCGCATAGATCGAAGAGAAGGTTCTCATAGCCTACATAGTTGGACGAGAGATGTCTAGACGAAATCGAAAGACAATGACATACTAACATTGAAAGAAGAAGAGGACAGAGATGTTACAAAGAGACTTGACCACGCTTTGGCCGGGTCAGGTATACATGGTTCTTGAATGCGGCCCAGTCGCTGCTCGAAAACTGTGACCGATCCGAAGTGTTAGGGTATGTCGACTTTTGATGACCCCAAGCAGGCTTCCAGCTGTCCCAAGCACGGGGAGACGGAGGTGTGCGTGCAGGTTCGTTAATATAGGCAGCAAGCTGTTCGTCGCACGAGTCGTTGAGTACGTTTGCCCACCTCCCCAACGTACGCCTGTCGTCCTTTTGCCAATTATGGATATACTCGATCCAGTCTGTACCATATTCAACAATCGCGTCGTCGGTAACGGAAGAGTCATCATCGACATCTTCGTGTGTTTGGGAGGGAAGGGTAGCTTGTTGGTGTCCTCCAACTATTTAGCCAGGTAATCCTGTGTGACTGTCTTGCTCTTGAGAACGAGTCGCGCTTCTCAAACCCCCTCGGAGGATGTCTGCCTTGAGGGGGATCATCTTGCCCTTCTTCACCCGGGGATTGAGGTTGATTCGAAAGCACATGGTGGCGGCGCCACTGAAAAGGCACATCTGTCTTCATCCACTTTGTATACAATTTGACCACGGTTTTCAACGCCTCCCTAGTGGCTGTTGGCGTCGGGGAAACGACAAATTGTATCCTCCAACGAGGGCGAAGGAACGACGTAGTAGCGGAGTGTTTTATTTTTGAAATACTATGTTACGTTCAGTGAGTGCTTGAATAAAATTGTGAAGAAGTGACCTTTGTAAGATCGCAAGTCGGATATTTGTTAGTCAGGTATATCTTCTTCAGTTCATCTATAATCTCCGATTCGGGGAACAAAATCCATCGGAATTGTCAATAAGGATGAGCCAGTCGGCTCTCACTACAAAAGAATCAGCGTAATAAACTCTCGGAGCACGAAACACGCGCACAATGCAGCATATTATACCTCGTACCGACGTGAAGTCGTTGATGCCCCATTTCCCATATATATTCCAATTTCGTGAGCTGTAGGTCGGACTGAAAGTGAGCGTAGACGATTCGCACGAGATCCAGATATACGAACCGTCTCGTAATCAGTGGCTTTGGCTACAAGGTGACACAACTGAACTGCAGCTGGTCGGTTGGTAATGAGATACCGGCCCTCGTTCAGGTCGGCGTCGTGCGTGAGACTTCTCTGGATACTGGTAACGTTAGTGCTTTTCAGCGTTCTCCGGATCTTTGTGGCTTCAGTTTCATGTCTCCTCTGCTGGGTCATAATCCGGGGACGGCGGGCTCGGCAAGTCTGGCAGCTGGGGAGCTGGGCTTTCATGTCTGCTGGGCCCACAGTGTCCAACTTGCGTATTCCATTTCGCTTGATCTGTCCGTGGTGGGTCCACAGTCCACAGCGACGTTGATCGTTCCCTCATCCGGTGAATCTTGGACGTGTCCTGAAAAGGGTAAGTGTCAACCTAAAAAGGAGATCCAAAATCGACTACTCCGCCGATCGAGCCCAGCCCAGACTCGGAGTCCGTACATCACATCTTCGTGTCGCGGCGGCGAAAGTTGGACATTTGTCGATTAAAATCGAGCCACACTTCCTCTAGTTTTGACTATCGACAAGTCGAGCCCCAAAGAACGAGTGAATTCTATAACCGCCAGCCAGACCCCCCGCGCTTACATCGCAGTAAAACGCTGAACACCAGCGCAGTGACGATCAGATCATAATTTACCCGGACGGTAGGTCTATTTCGAATGTGAAGCGGACCCTGCACGACTCGGCGGAGACTCTGGAATTCATCATTGGTATATCCATCGGGCTCTGCGGGGTTTGCGCTTGGCTGACGGCACGGCCACACGGGAATCTTTGAAGGCTGAAGGACGAACGGGCCAGGCCAAGAATCGACTCTACACTTTGCGTTTCGGTCTGTTGCCTTCCCGAGTCTCGCATATCTCCGTTGGCATTTTCTTGGATCTCGTGAGATTGAACGCCAACAATAAGATACGAACCCTACTTCTGACCGTAGCAGCATCATTCAGCGGATTGCTAGGCTAGCAATGGCATAGTATCCCTGGATGGCGTCAGCTTTCTCGTTGACGTAAGCAACGCTCTTACTACCATAATGCAAGGCAGCAGGACCGACGTGCATGCTGTAAACACGAGGCATTCTTCAGCGGACCCAGCACCAGAGTCAAGTTTACGCCCCCAAAACGCACGCAAACCAATTTCCCACTCGCGCGACATCCCCGTAAAGCTCGCTCGAGCGCTCGAACTGGTCCGACATGGGCTCGTTTGCGATCGCATCCTTTCAAACGCTGAGCTTCTCGCACTGCACCTCTCGCGTCCGTGGAATACTGGAGACCGTGAGAAAGCTTCGCTGAGAAATCCTCCAGGCTCTGGAACGACGCTCTAGACTGGAGATTTCCTATGGATTCCATTCTCGCTCGAACGGAACATCCCAGATATGCGGCGCCTTGCCGTAGATCGACTTCATACGAGGCGACGAGCGTCCGACGACGATCCACTCACTATCGGGCAGGGCCGGAAATCGTTCAGAGAAGCCTCGCCGTTGGTCATTTCGCGAGGGAAAGGGTGGTGCATCAGAAGAGTCCAGGCATCTCGAGATTTCTGGGCAAGTTCTAGGACCTGATCTCGCGGCTCGCCAGAAAACACGCTTGATCCCAATGGAACAGCCCGACCTCGAGTGCTGAGAGAGCCGTCATATGCTCGACGATCGGCAGACAAGACGAAACACGCACTGAGAATCAGCGATATCTTGAATGATTGCCAGAGCCCGGCGGCTGTGTGGGATACTGAGCGAATCAGACCCCACCAGCGCCAGCCTATCAAAGAGTTGGAACTGGTTAAGCGAGGCGAGGCGAATGGCTGCCTTTCAGGACACCATGTTTGGACTAGGCCATGGTCACTAGATCTCAACCAGTCACAATTCTCAAATTGCGCCTTTGGAAAGCGTCAAGCGGTAACGATACAACTCTGCCTTTCTGGTACCCCCGGCACGCCCAGGAGAATGCAATGAATGACAGTTTCGACACGTCGCGGGTCTCGTGGGTAGCTCGTATGAGCGATGCTGTAGCTCGAGCGCCAACCCATCCGCCGTCGCCTTACTGACCCACCCGAGAAAGCGTTCACATTCACGATCACGAACCTACAACCGTCCGACAAGGAGCATCATATAAAATGAGAGGGATTCGTTCCAAGCACGCGGGGCGGATGGATCCCCGC
>JBBPJX010000926.1:0-10164 GCA_038088955.1 Neotropicomus parvogracilis | reverse complement strand
AGGTAGAGTAGTATATAAAGGCCCAGTGCCGCTCCGAGAACCCTCAGTCTGGTTCTCTTGGAGATTTCCCCTCAGCACTCTCCTCTAGCCCCTAGCTCCTAGTAAGTCCCTAGTGCAGCAACCTAAGGCTTGACACTTAGGGTTGTTTCATCCAGTATGAAACGTGAATACCGAAAATTATGTGGTCACCTCAAGCAAACTGGTGCTGGTGTTGCCCCTGATGACCCAGATCCGAATTTATTAGGTATGTCCATAGTCCCATTAGTTTCTGTGACTGTATATAATTGTATGGTAGTGCAGATCCACTCTACATTCCCCCATTTTGACAAGTTTGATCAAATCTGGCAGAGAGTTCCAGGTTTTGACAACAACCTTATATCATCAGACCCGTCGACAAATCATGTGCAAAATTTATTATCCCTTGTGTGGGGCAAGGGGAAGCAAAAGGAAACCATGGTTCAGAACCAGGATGGTGGTGGTTCCCTGGCTGATGGAGATCTTGAGTGTGGACATGGAGAAGGTATGGTAATTGATGGTACTGATATGCAAGCTGGGCTGGGCTTTGGTGAACAGGACAATATCCAAATGGAAGACAACGGTTGGGAGTTTGAGCAACTTGCAGATGACGGACTTGATGATGACGGACTGATCACCATGGACGACAATCATGAATCATCTTGTAACCAGGTAAGTAACTGGGATCCATCACACAGGTTTTGTACTGAAAAAATATCTAGATGATGTTGGATAGCACATCTACTTGTGCTTGCCAGTACATTGGCCCATCCAATAAACCTGGACCTTCCACTTTCACCTCCATGCAGACTACTGATGCACGTATACTGACCTGGGACAGCCACTCCTCTGCCTTCTGTCAATCATCGCCCTATGCACACCTCCCACCTTCATTTTGGTCCTCCAACAGTCTTTCCCTCTCCAGCTCTTCTATGTCTGAGCATGTTATGTCGACGAAAAAGGCAAGCTCTGCCTCTGCACAAATCAAAAACGACCTGTACGATAAGCTCAGTGACTTCGCCCAGGAGATAGAAAACTGTGTGGAGAATGTGGGCGATCAGTGTACCCGTTGCTATGTTGCATGACTAAACTATGCCGTCCACTGAAACAACCCTAAGTGTCAAGCCTTAGGTTGCTGCACTAGGGACTTACTGTACTAGGAGCTAGGAGCATAGGAGAGAGCTGAGGGGAAATCTCCAAGAGAACCAGACTGAGGGTTCTCGGAGCGGCACTGGGCCTTTATATACTATTTGTACTGTATGTACATGTTTGGTACACTACCATACCGGAATGCCTCGTGTTCTATGTACATGAGGCAGCTTATCGGCCAATAGCATATCTATCTCATAACATGAGGTGGGAAGGCTGTGGGTTCCAGCCAATGGCGTAATGAACGTAAGGCATGAGGCATAACACGTGTGATCAGTGAGGCCAGGGCTGTGTGCACGAGGCGTGGCACGAGGCTGTCTAGGCTGTGCATTATCTATGATGTCATAGATAAGGAGATAAGGGTCTAGCCCTTGATGCACGAGGCAGCCATGAGACATGATGTCATGGTCTGGACTAACACATGGTGGTTGTGAGGCATGGGTCTAGGCATAGGGCATAGGGTTAGCGTATCGTGGCGCTGCCACGGGTCATTAGTGTAGTGGTGGCTAAGGTAGCATAGTCTCCTTAGAGCGTTGTGAGGGTTGTTTAATGCTTGACACGAGACTAATGGTTGATTAGCCTAGCTAACCTTGTTGGTGAGTTTAATGTCATCCCAGGACGTTAGCCTGGTTCTAGACCGTTGATCGTGTTTATCTGATAAGATGAATGCTGATGTAATCGCTTAAGTAAGCGCCTGTAACATTACCCCCCTGCTAAGGATCGACTTCCAGGCGATCGAAGGGAGTCATAGACAGTGGAAGGCGTAAAGCGGGCGATTCATACCAAAAAGCATTCATAAAGTCCTCATAATCAAGACCACGTAACTTCCGAGGGGCGGCTGGATTATTATGGTGGAATAGTTTTACTGTGTCCGGGGCGTTGGCAACATGACTAGCAGGTTCCCAAGTTCGGTCCTCATCAGAGTAGCCCTTCCAATGGACCAGGTATTCCAACGTCTTGCCCTTCATTTGGGAGTCAATGATGCGTTCAACCTCATATTCCGGCTTGCAGTCCTCAGTGACAACAACTGGTCCAGGCGCAACCACAGGTTGGCCAGGTAACCTCTCCCTGTAAGGTTTAATCTGGGAAATGTTAACCACATCATGGATCCTCATTGAGCGGGGTAGCTGTAATTGAACGGCGTTAGGTCCGATCAGTTCCGTGATCTCATATGGTCCGATCCATCGTTTGGTAAGTTTGCGCGAGGTGCGTGTCAAATGAAGGTTCTCCGTAGAGAGCCAGACTTTGTCACCGACGTCGTAACCAGGACTAGCCCAGTGGTGCTTGTCTGCTTGTTCCTTCATGCGCTGCTGTGCTGCGACGATATTGGATCGTGTCTCTTCGAGTATTTTGCTCATTCGTTCAGCGAACTCAGTAGCAGCCGGTGCTTTAGCTGGTTGGGCTTCAATACCCATTCGTGGCTGATACGTTCGAGTTACTTCGAAAGGGGTTTTCTTAGTAGATGCCTGCATCTTGGCATTATAGGAGAATTGTGTGATAGAGAGCCAGTCAGTCCATTTGTCCTGTTGCTCAGCACAGAACATTCTCAGGTACTGTTGCACATCTCTATTCATGCGTTCCGTTTGTCCATCTGTCTGTGGATGATAACTTGTGGACAGTTGAGGGGTGATCCGGAGTTGCTTGCAAAGGTCTTGCATTACTTGTGATGCAAACTGCAGTCCTCGATCTGAGACAATCGATTTAGGAAGTCCATGATGCTTCCAGACATGGTCGAGGTACGTAGAGCCTAGCTGTATCCATTGCGGTTATGGATTTGTTGCATGGGATGAGTTCAACTTCTTTCGAGAATCTATCCACTACTACCAATATTGAGTCATGGCCTTGGGAAAGGGGAAGGTTGGTTGTGAAATCAGCGGATATGTGTTCCCATGGGCCGTCCAGGACTTCTAAAGGTTGTAGGAGTCCTTGAGTATGTTGATTGCTTCCTTTCATCCTAGCACATCTATCACATCTAGTGATGTAGTCTTTAACGAATTTGGCCATCATCGGCCACCAATATGTTCTTCCTAGAAGTTCCATTGTTTTCTCATATCCGGGGTGTCCAGCAACAGGATAGTCATGATGCATTTCCACGACCTTTAAACGTAGGTCCTCATCGGGCGTCTGTGGAACATAGACTTGGTTGTCTTTGACTATTAACCTTCTTCAATGGTACATTGGTGTTTATTCGTTATTTCGTGAATCTCTGATTTCTTCATTCTTTGTGTAATGTTTTTGATATTTTCTAATGTTTGTTCGCCTTCATTGCAGATTGCAACCTCTGGAAATCCAGTTTTTAGGGTTTGTATCTGTTCCAGCGGAATCATGACGACTCCTTTATTGTTGTCTTCTATTCCGATAGCATGATCTTCTCTTCTAGAGAGTGCATCTGCTTTTCCATTTGTAGCTCCAGGTTTATAGACGAACAGGTAATCGAATCGGGTCAACCATTGTTGCCATCGTGCCTGTCGTCAATTAAGATCCTGTCCTTTCATGAAGTACTGGAGGTTGGCATGGTCATTCCATATCTCGAATTGATGCCTTGTTCCTTCTAAGTAGTGACGCCATTGTTCTAATGCTCGAATAATGCTCAGCATTTCTTTATCGGCTATGGGGTAGTTTCATTCTTGTGGTGTCATACTGTGTGAACTAAAGGCAATGGGATGCCATTTACCGTCTTTTTCTATAGAGAGTACTGCGCCAGTTGCATAGTCAGAAGCGTCTGTCTCTAACCGGTAGATTGATTTGTCATCGGGGTAGACAAGTACTGGTGCTTCGGTGAAGTATTTCTTTAGCATATCAAACGCTTTCTGCTGTGACTCTTTCCATTTGAAGGGTGTGTCTTTCTTTAATAGGTCATCTATAGGACAAGCGACTTGTGCATAGTCCTTGACGAATCTTCGATAGAAATTAGCGAGTCCTAAGAAACTTCGTACTCCTTTCACATTGTGAGGTGTTGGCCAGTCTAGTATGGCTTTAACCTTCTCTTGATCCATTGATACTCCTTCTCGTGATACGATCATTTCCAGAAATTCAACTTCTGTGGTATGAAAGAATGACTTCTCTGCCTTTGCGAAGAGATCATTGTCTCGTAGTCGTTTGAGTACTTCTTTGACTATTTGTTTGTGGTCTTCTAATGACTCGGTTTTCATGAATATCATTATATCGTTGATGTAGACAACTACACATTCTGGCATATCGGCAAAGATATCGTTCATCATTTTCTGAAATGTGGCTGGTGAGTTGCATAACCTGAAGTACATTACCACTGGTTCATAGGATCCGAGATAGCAGACAAAGGCTGCTTTCCATTCGTCTCCTTCTTTGATTCGAACATTGTTGTATCCCCATTGTAGATCTATTTTTGTGAACCACTTGGATCCTTTTAGATTATCGACCAATTGTGATATCAGGGGTAAGGGGTAGTTATTCTTAACTGTATGTTCGTTTAGGTATCGATAGTCCTGAACCATCCATTTTTGTCTGTCCTTCTTTGGTACAAAAAATACTGGGGATGTCTGTGGGGACTTCGATGGTCATATATGTATACCCTTTTGTGGATTAGTCCTCGATAAAGGCACGTACTTCCTCCTTCTCTATTATGGAAAGCGGTATAATGTGTCCTTTTTGGGGTTTGTAACTCTCTTTGAGTTCAATTCCATGGTCCCAGGGTTTTCGTTCTGGCATTCTTTCGGATTCCTTTTTCAAAAAGACCGAATAGAATTCTTTATAGCATTCCAGTACTAAGTCTTCAACCTTTGGTGCCGGTTTGTCCCTTTTCTTAGCTTCTTCCTTTTCTTCAAGTGCTCTGATGACTCGTCGGATATGAAGCAAGGAATCTTGTTCTTCCTTTTCGATTAGTCATACATAGACTGATTTCTCTTGTAGTTCATAGCAATGTCGTGGGCATCTCGACATGCGTACTGTTCCGGTAGTCCAATCGATTTCCAGATTGTGCTGCTTTAGCCATACATACCCGAGTACTAATTGATTTTCGCCTAGGTCCGTTACTTTGGCGACGATTCATTCTCGGTGTCCTCGGTAGTCTATTATCATTTCAGCCGTATGTGTGATATGTACTACCTGCTTTGTTCTTGGTTCCATCAATGTTGTACACTGGTATCTCTGTCGTTAGTGGTGTAAGATTCAACTTAGCCTTGTTCGCCCATTTTCGGTCAACAAAGATGGAGTTCGCTCCGGAATCAAGGAGTGCATCGACCTTTATGAAGTGGTCAGTCTTTACATCAGGAGATACTCGTACTTTCATTAGGATTTCGTTTTTGAGCGTCATAGCTCGACATAAGATCCGATCTGGGGTTTCTTCTTGGTTAGTGGGTTTAGGAGAATTAAGCACGGGTGTAACGCCCCCGCCGCGCTCCATAGGAGACGCTCCTGTCAGCAAATTTGTAGATGAATAATTACCTATCGATTCATTGTCTAGTGACTCCTCAACAGCGAGTGCGTGAAATCAGTTCATACTCCTCACATACCCAGATTCTTCATATGAGGAGGGGGTTAGTTTCCCTGTCGTGAGGCGTGCTTGCCTCGTTTCTTCTTTTCCTTTTCGAACCATTCCATTGCTTGGTCGAAGTTCATTCCTCTTAGTCTGTCTGCAACGACTAGACCTCTTGAGGTGTCATGGTTTGCTCTGTTATTGTCAGAGTTACTTGTGGTGCTTTTATCGTCATCCCAGGACATTGCTCCTCGAGCTTTCTTTCGTTTACAGGTGTACTTGTGGTTGTTGCCTATCCATCCACATTCGGTACACTTATTCTTCGGTTTGTCGCAATCGGCAACTCTGTGGTTTCCTCCACAGTTGAAACACTTCATGGTAGTCTTTCCTTTAGGCTTCTTGCCTTGGGCTGCATATGCCTTCCACTCCTCTCGGGCTGCTGTATTGCCTCTGATGAAGTCCAAAGCTTCCTGGGCATTTCCTATCCTGACTATTTCTGCCAGGTAGTCATCTGTGTCGGTCCTTCTCTTGCCCTCGCGGAATATCTGGTTGATGATCTTGAGGTTGACATTCTTTTCTAGTAGTCGTATGGCATGGGAATCATTGAGCCTAGCTCGTTCCTGTAATGCCTGCCATTCTACGACGAAGTCCTCAACCTTCATCTTTCCTTGCACAAGTGCTTCAATTTTACTTGTGTTATAATCTTTCTTGTTGGTTGGTCGGAATAGTCCTTCCATTTCTTGTACCAATGTTGGCCATGTGTATGTGTTTCCTTTGGTTAGGCAGACCTGTGCAAAAGTCCCTGCCTTCTTTCCTTTGAGTCGGGATAGTACTGCGACTACTGCTTCATATGATTGGTGTGGAATGGTAACTACGTTCACTTGGAGCCATGCTTTCATTTTGGCCCACCATTCCTCGAATTTGTATCGTTCGCTGCCGTATTCTCCTGGATCGGCGAAGACTTCGACTTTCCTTGAGCTCCCTCCAATGACTGGGGCTGCTCCCTGCACGGCTTGTGTCAGTTGGAGCTGTGTTACTGCCGCCATGATTTGATTCAATTGCACATTAGAGTTGGCTAAGTGTCCTATGAGTTGTTGAAACTCGGTTGCTTGTAGCATAAATAGTGTCCCTATGGCTGCAAACCTATCATCCATATCTGCCGACCCATTGGTCAGCACCGCCATTGCTGCTGCGGTCGCCATAGTTTACTTTCTTAGTTTGACCTTGTACGTGGTTTCTTTTTTCAACTTTCTAACCCTTTTCTGTATCCGTGCTGGTGCTGAATCCTTGTCGTATAACTTTCCTTGTTCTCATAGCCTGATTATGTCAGCATGTGCCTGCGCTAGCTCAGGGTCTTGTATCCTAGGCTTCAGTGTCGGTTTCCCAAGCTCCATGTATTTCAATGACCAGCAGGTTGGATTTGGGTACAGGGATAATCTCAACGATCCCGTTGTCCTGCTCAGGATTTCCCCAACCGTGGGAGATGGGTGTCTGTTCTGCCCAGTCGTTGTTGTAGTCTTGTGCCGACCAACTGTGGTGGAACTCCCAGTAGGCATCTGCCTGTTCTGAGACCTTTGCGCTGACCTTTGTTGGAGAGACGACTCCAATACTTGCTTGTTCTTTAAATCCTTGATATGTGACGATGGTTGGCTTATCCAACCATGTGAGCACGTAGATAAGAACAGCTATGATGATGCTTAGGAGAAGGATTAGCGTGGATATGATAAGGAGGACCTTAGTAATCAATGAGCTCATTAGCCCAGATGATTCTTTCCTTATCGTTCTTTTTGGAGCTGTGTCCGGTGCGTAGCATAAGGGCGTGGCTGGTTATCTTTCCTTCTTCGTCGAAGGTGACCGTTACTTTCAAAGTATCGTCGAGATAATAAAAGTTGATTTCAAAGAGCTCTATTAGCCCTGGTACTTCTGTGGTCTCCGTAGTGAGATCTGCGGTCTGAGTACTAGTGAGCCTAAGTCTTGCCCGTCTGTCCACTCAGTCCAGTCCTCGGCGTCAACTGCTCTTCTGACTCTTCTTTGTGGACCTTTGTCCTGACCTCTCTTTCTCTTCTTTTCTACCGGTGGCACGGGTGGTGGTGAAGGGGGCCGGGTGGAGTAATCTGATAGCTGGGGGTCGCTCTCCAATTCTGTTATTGGCTCGACGTCTGACTCTACCTGTGAGCCGTCTTGGCCAGGATATCCGTAGTGGAGGGCGCGGGCTATTTGTTCGTCAGCGAATTCTATTCCAGATCCTTCTGATCCAGGTCCACCAAAGTCCAATGCTCCGAGTTCTTGCTCTAAGAGCCTTAAAAATCGCGTGGCCGGACTTTCTGCCAGTGGTGATATGCATTCCGGGGTCTGCGGGTGGTAGAGGTCTTCTACCGCAGCTGCCACTCCATTCTCTACTAAGGTAGGGTCTGCTTCTTCTACCTCTTGCCTCCACTGCCTTATCCTCTCCCTGGTCCTCTCTGCTTCCGCTAGGTTTATGGGCCTAGGCGCCCAGAGGATGGCTACTGTGTTGACCGCTGTGGAGCTCGATGCAGTGGGGTGTGAGATGCGGGCGATGAGGTCCACTGATCGGTAACCAGACAATTAGTGCGTTAGTACCTCAACTTTCTTTGTTAAATTCATTAGTCCCTTACTTGAGGCAGCAAGGTATGGGTTACTAGAAGTCTGGTTCTAATGAAACAACCCTAAGCATCAAGCCTTAGGTTGCTGCACTAGGGACTTACTAGGAGCTAGGAGCGTAGGAGAGAGCTGAGGGGAAATCTCCAAGAGAACCAGACTGAGGGTTCTCGGAGCGGCACTGGGCCTTTATATACTACTTGTACTGTATGTACATGTTTGGTACACTACCATACCGGGATGCCTCATGCTCTATATGAGGCAGCTTATCAGCCAATAGCGTATCTATCTCATAACATGAGGCGGGAAGGCTGTGGCTTCCAGCCAATGGTGTAATAGTCGTAAGGCATGAGGCAAAACACATGTGATCAGTGAGGCCGGGGCTGTGTGCACGAGGCGTGGCACGAGGCTGTCTAGGCTGTGCGTTATCTATGACATCATAGATAAGGAGATAAGGGTCTAGCCCTTGATGCACGAGGCAGCCGTGAGGTATGATGTCAGGGTCTGGACTTAACACGTGGTGGTTGTGAGGCATGGGTCTAGGCATAGGGCATAGGGTTAGCGTGTAGCTCGGCTACATGTCATTAATGTTGTAATGGCTAAGGTAGCATAGTCTTCTTAGAGCGTCGTGAGGGTTGTTTAGTGCTTGATGCGAGACTAGCGGTTGATTAGCCTAGCTAACCTTGTTGGTGAGTTTAACATCGTCCCAGGACGTTAGCCCAGTTCTAGACCATTAATTGTGTTTATCTGATAATATGAATGCTGATGTAATCGCTTAAGTAAGCGCCTGTAACATTAGTAAGCGCCTGTAACATTACCCCCCTGCTAAGGATCGACTTCCAGGCGATCGAAGGGTGTCATAGACAGTGGAAGGCATAAAGCGGGCGATTCATATCGAAAAGCATTCATAAAGTCCTCATAATCAAGACCACGTAACTTCCGAGGGGCGGATGGGTTATTATGGTGGAATAGTTTAACTGCGTCTGGGGCATTGGCAACATGACTAGCAGGTTCCCAAGTATGGTCCTCATCAGAGTAGCCCTTCCAGTGGACCAGGTATTCCAGCGTCTTGCCCTTCATTTGGGAGTCAATGATTTGTTCGACCTCATATTCCAGCTCACGGTCCTAAGTGACAACAACCGGTCCAGATTCAACCACAGGTTGGCCAGGCAACCTTTCCTTATATGGTTTAATCCGGGAAATGTTGACCACATCATGGATCCTTATTGAGCGGGGTAGCCATAATCAAACGGCGTTAGGTCCGATCAGTTCCATGATCTCATATGGTCCAATCCATCGTTCCGTTAGCTTGCGCGAGGCGCATGTCAAATGAAGGTTTTCTGTAGAGAGCCAGACTTTATCACTGATGTCATAACCAGGGCTAGCCCGGTGGTGCTTGTCTGCTTGCTCCTTCATGTGCTGCTGCGCTGCAACGATATTGGATCGTGTCTCTTCGAGTATTTTGCTCATACATTCAGCGAACTCAGTAGCGGCCGGTGCTTTAGCTGGCCGGGCTTCAATACCCATTCGTGGCTGATACGTTCGAGTTACTTCGAAAGGGGTTTTCTTTGTAGATGCCTGCATCTTGGCATTATAGGAGAATTGTGCGATAGAGAGCCAATCAGCCCATTTGTCCTGTTGCTCAGCACAGAACATCCTCAGATACTGTTGCACATCTCTATTCATGCATTCTGTTTGTCCGTCTGTCTGCAGATGATAGCTTGTTGACAGTTGAGGGGTGATCCAGAGTGGCTTGCAAAGGTCCTGCATTACTTGTGATGCAAACTGCAGTCCTCGATCTGAGACAATTGATTTAGGAAAGCCATGATGCTTCCAGACATGGTCAAGGTACAATCTAGCTGTATCCATCGCGGTTACTGTTTTGTTGCATGGGATTGGTTCAACGTCCTTCGGTGAGCTATCAACTG
>JBBPJX010000925.1:0-10164 GCA_038088955.1 Neotropicomus parvogracilis | reverse complement strand
CTTGTTTTGTATGATGTCCACCTAAAGTAGCTTCATTACCTACATCTCTAAACCAGAAAGTCATACCACCTAAAGTTAATATAAAGCATTGCCTTCCACAGCCTGGTCACTACATACCTGTGATACCTGACGGGCTGGTACATCATTTGTTTCATCACCATCACCTTTCCTGTTCCTGATGGTGATCATTTCCCTTTGACTATGCTCTGATATGACTCGTCTTGTTACCATAGGAGAGTACTGCCCTCTACAGCCTCTTCCTAGTATTTATACTTGACTCATCTTGCCTGTTACCTCAGACTTGTTCTCTTGTAACCTACATATGTTGCATCCCTTGCAATTGATGTTGCTTGACCTGGTCTCCTCCACAGGAATTGTGCCCTGCTCCTCGTTGCCCAAGTCCCTTGATAATTATCCTTTGTCTCAGTGTATGGCTGATCCCTCATCTCGACTGTTGTAGTCGTCCTTGTCCTTGTTCCCTGTCCTCATCCTTGTCCTCCCAATCTCATCTCACTGTTGAGAGACGCTTGCCTTGCTCTATTACCTCATCTGTGCTCTTCCACGAGCCCACCCTTATCCTAGTCTTCGTCCTACTATTGAGTGGATGCTCTCCTTGTAACTTCATCCTCAAGTCACTTGTCGCAGCGTAACAGAGTATTTGGGTGGTTTAGAGTGGTTTTATCTGCTTGAGCTTTCATCCATTGTTGTGCTTGTTCAAGATTATGGCATGTTTGTTCTATTATAAGTTCCATGTCTGAGGTCATTGTTTCGGCTGTGGGTACCTTAGTCAGCATTTGTATGAATCCCATGTGTGGTATATACGTTCAAGTATGTAATTTCAAATGGAGGTTTCTGTGTGGAGTTTTGTCATTTGGAGTTGTATGAGAATTGGGCTATAGGAAGCCAGTCTGTCCATTTGTGTTGTTTTTTGGATGTGAAGATGCAGAGGTATTGTTGTAGGTCTCTATTCATTCGTTCTGTCTGTCCATCGGTTTGTGGGTGGAATGTGGTGGACAGTTTTGGTTGAATTCCCAATCAGTGGCAGAGGTCTTTCATGACCTGTGATGTGAATTGGGGTCCTCTGTCTGATACTATTGTTTCTGGAAGTCTGTGTTATTTCCATATGTGGTGCATGTACAGCTTTGCTGTTCCTAATGTTGTGATTGTTTTGTTGCATGGTATGAATTTGACTTCTTTTGAGAATCAGTCTACGATGACTAGGACAGAGTCTGATCCGTTTGATGTGGGTAGATGAAGTCCACAGAGATGTCCTTCCATGGGGCTTTCAGTATTTCTAGTGGTTGGAGTAGTCCTGGAGTTGCTTGATTGATTCCTTTGAAGTGTGCACATCTGTCACATCTTGACATGTAGTCTTTTATGAATTCGGTCATGCTGTGCCATGTGTAGCTGTGATGGAGGAGTTCTAGTGTCTTTTCCATTCTGGGATGTCCTGCTATGGGTGTGTCATGATGTTGTCAGAGGAGTTCCATGTGGAGTTTGTGATCTTCTGGTATGATAATCTTATTTTGTTTGTCTGTTTGTACTGGTCCATGTTTCTTTAACCAGTTCCTGATGGCATCGGCTTCTACATCCACATGTATGGTTGTGGTATGTATGCATTCTGCAGGGATTACTATCATTCCTTTATTGTCATTTTGCACTTCTTTGCCATGGTCTGGCCTTCTAGATAGTGCATCTGCTTTTCCCATTTGTGCTCCTGCTTTATGCACCCATTTGTAGTTGAATCTCAATAGGTATTGTGCTCATTGGGCCTGTCTTTGGTTGAGATCCTGTTGTTCCATGAACCACTTTAAGTTTGCATGGTCATTCCAGATTTCAAATTCTCATTTTGCACCTTCTAGATAGTGGCACCACTGTTCTAGGCTTCTGATAACAGATAGGAATTCTTTGTCTGCTACTGGGTAGTTTTGTTCTACTGGAGATAGGAAGTGGGAAGAATATGCGACTGGGTGCCATTTTCCATTGGGTTGATGGACAGAGAGGATGGCTTCTGTTGCATATGTAGTCTGATGCATCAGTTTCAAGGCAGAATTCTTGATCTGTGTCTGGGTAGGCTAGGATTGGGGCTGTGGTGAAGGCCTATTTTAGTTGATTGAAGGCTTTCTGTTGTGCTTCTCCCCATTTGAATATTGTGTCTTTCTTGGTTAGTTCTGTGAGGGGTTTGCTATATCGGGAATATTGTTCTATGAATCTTCAGTAGAAGTTGGCTAGTCCTAAGAAGCTTCATGCTTGCTTAATGGTTTGAGGAGTAGGCCAATTCAGGATGGCTTTAACCTTCTCGTCATCCATTTTGATTCCTGTAGTGGAGACTGTCATTCCTAGGAATTCTACTTCTTTGACTTGGAAGTAGCATTTCTCTGGTTTGATGTATGTATAGATTGTTTTCCTCCAGTTGTCAGAGTACTTCTATGACAATCTTGTTGTGTTCTTGTTTGTTGTCCATTTTGGTGTAGATCATTAGTGAAACAACCCTAAGCGTCAAGCCTTAAATTGCTGCACTAGGGACTTACTAGGAGCTAGGGGCTAGAGGAGAGAGCTGAGGGGAAATTTCCAAGAGAACCAGACTGAGGATTCTGAAACGACCAACTCACTTAAGAGGTGGGCGCTTTGCCTAGTCGTCCTGCAAGCCTTGGGAACTTGAAGGTCGAAGGGGACGAAGAAGAGTCTTGTGTCTAGTGGATAGGGGCAGCCTCGTAGTGAGGATGGGAATGATCCAAGAGGACAAGAATGGGGAGCCATTCCTGTCCAGCTCGGGGGTTTATATACTACCTAGGGTTTGTACATGTTTGGTACTATTTGTGTATACTGGATCTGTCCGATATACTATATAATATCCTTTGGCTGTTGTCAAGAATTCCGGGGAAACTATTATGCGGGTGACGGCCAATGGCGTAACTCACTCGTCGGTTGGCATCAGTGGCCAATGCTGTGCGTGCTGCGCATTCCTGTGTTATGACTCGTGCACTGACATAGCCTTGCTATGGCTTCTGATAAGCATAGCCTTGTGGTGGCAGCCAATGGCGTATCGTGCTCTTATCTTGGCTGTGGCTCTTGTTCGGCCATGCGTTGTGTGCGTGCCCGAGGTCTGGGCCCTGCACTGCCTTGCTTAGTCAGCAAGGGTCTGGCCTTGTGGCTGTGCTTGTGCTCTCGTCGTGAGGTTTAAGTCCCTGCGCTTGTACCTCGTAGTGGGTGTAGCCTTTATGTAGGCTTGGGGAAATACCGCCCATAACACCACCCCCTCCCTATGGTCGGATTCCAGACGACCTTTGTCAAGGTATTTCCAACCGGTTGAATGGGAGTTTGTTAGTATGTATTTCCGGTATGGCTGGTTCCCACGTGGTCGCGAAGAGTGTGGCGAAGTCTGCGGTCGAGCAATTAAGCTGTCGCGGTGCTCCCGGCTTGGCCTTATGGAATTCGTGTACCGCCTGTTTGGCATTGGAAAGGTTGGCTTTCGGTTCCCATGTACGTTCCTCCTCCGGGTATCCTTTCCAGTGGACCAAGTATTCTAGTCGCCCTTTGACGAATCGTGAGTCGATTACCTTTTCGACTTCGTATTCTTCTTCCCGATCTTCGGTGACTGTAACCGGGCCTGGTTTAAAGGACGGTTGGTCGGGGAGCTTCTCTTTATAGGGTTTGACGCGCGAGATGTTTACTATCGGATGGATTCTCATCGACTTTGGGAGTTTCAATCGAAGGGCGTTGTCGCCAATCATCTTTTCTACGGTGTATGGTCCTATCCATTGTTCCGTCAGCTTCCTGGAGGCGCGGGTGAGGTGAAGGTTCTCTGTGGATAGCCACACCTTATCTCCGGATTGGTATGGCGGAGCTTCTCGTCGGTGCTTGTCCGCCTGTGCTTTCATCTTTTCTTGTGCTCGTTCCAAACTTCTTTTTGTTTGTTCGATCACGAGCTCCATGTGTTTGGCCATGTCTTCGGCCGTGGGTGCTTTCGTGGGTTTTTGTTCAAAGCCCATTCTGGGTGAATACATGCGGGTCACGTTGAACAGCGACTGTCGTGTCGACGCCTGCTGCTTGGAGTTATAGGAGAATTGGGCTAGCGGCAACCAGTCTGCCCATTCTTCTTGCTTCTCCGATGTGAAGAGTCGGAGATACTGTTGCAGGTCCCTATTCATTCGCTCTGTCTGCCCATCCGTTTGAGGGTGATAGGCGGTGGAGAGCTTTGGTTTGATCCCCAGTCGTTGGCAAAGGTCTTTCATGACCTGTGATGCGAACTGGGGCCCTCTGTCGGATACTATGGATTCCGGGAGGCCGTGTTGTTTCCATACGTGGTGCATGTACAGCTTGGCCATGTCAAGGGCTGTACACGTCTTGTTGCATGGTATGAATTCTGCTTCCTTCGAGAAGCGGTCCACCACCACGAGGACGGCATCGGAGCTGTTCGAAAGGGGAAGGTCGGTTATGAAGTCTACTGAGATGTCTTTCCATGGTCCTTCGGGGATTTCCAAGGGTTTGAGTAAGCCCGGTGTGGACTGATTCGTTCCCTTGAATCTTGCACATCTTTTGCACCTGGACACGTAGTCTTTTACGTATTCGGTCATGCCGCGCCACGTGTAACTTCGGTGCAGGAGTTCTAATGTTTTCTCGGCTCCCGGGTGTCCTGCGATTCTTGAATCGTGGTGTTGCTTCAGGAGCTCCATCCGGAGTTTCTGGTCTTCCGGTACTATGATATGATTCTTTTCATCCACTTGGACTGGTCCGTGTTTCTTCAGCCAATTTCTTATGGTGTCTGCTTCTACGTCTACATGTATCGTCGTTGCTCGGATTCGCTCTTTTGGGATTACGATAACACCTTCGTTATCGTGTTCTGTCCCTTCGGCATGGTCCGGTCTTCGGGACAGTGCGTCTGCTTTTCCCATCTGGGCTCCTGCTTTGTGTACCCACTTGTAGTTGAATCTCGATAGGTACTGCGCCCATCTTGCTTGTCTTCGATTGAGATCTTGTCTTTTCATGAACCATTGGAGGTTAGCGTGATCATTCCAGATCTCAAATTCGATTTTGGCTCCTTCTAGGTAGTGGCGCCATTGCTCCAAGCTCCGGATCATGGAGAGCATTTCCTTGTCTGCAATTGGGTAGTTCCGTTCCGCAGGGGCCATGGCGTGTGAGGAGTAAGCCACCGGGTGCCATTTTCCGTCTTCGAGTAGGACTGATAGCACCGCTCCTGTGGCGAAGTCCGATGCATCTGTTTCTAACCGGAATTCTTTATCCGTGTCCGGATAGGCTAGTATTGGTGCGGTGGTGAATGCCTTCTTTAGGCTGTCGAAGGCTTGTTGTTGTTCTTGTCCCCACTTGAAGGTCACATCCTTCTTGGTTAGGTCATTAAGCGGTCTTGACTGCTTTGAGAAGTCTTCGATGAAGCGTCGGTAGAAGCTGGCTAGTCCCAGGAAGCTTCTGACTTGTTTGACTGTTTTTGGTTCCTTCCATTCTAGGATTGCTTTAACCTTGTCATCATCCATCTTTATCCCTTCGGGTGACACCGTCATTCCTAGGAACTCTACTTCTTTGACGTGGAAGTAGCACTTTTCCGGTTTTACATAGAGGTCGTTTTCCTCCAAGCGGCGGAGAACTTCGAGCACTATCTTGTTGTGCTCTTCCCTGTCTTCTGTTTTCGTGTAGATCATGAGGTCGTCGATGTAGACCACTACGACCCCTTCCATGTCTGCAAAGATTTCATTCATCATGGTCTGGAATGTTGCGGGGGAGTTGCATAGCCCGAAGTACATGACGACGGGTTCAAAGGATCCTCGGTGGCAGACGAACGCGGCTTTCCATTCGTCTCCTTCTTTGATCCGTACATTGTTGTATCCCCATCTGAGATCCATTTTCGTGAAAAGTTTAGCTCCTTTGAGCTTGTCTACCAGCTGCGAGATTAGTGGTAGTGGGTAGTTGTTCTTCACCGTGTGCTGGTTAACATATTGGTAATCCTGGACCATCCGTTTACGTCCATCCTTCTTTGGTACGAAGAACACGGGCGACGTTTGAGGTGATTTCGATGGTCGGATGTATCCTTTTGCCAATTGGTCATCCACAAAGTCCGATACCTCTTTTTGTTCTTCGGGGGATAACGGGATGAGCCGTCCCTTCTTTGGCTCGAACGTGTCCTGGAGTTCTATGGCATGATCCCACGGCTTTCGGTGGGGCATCCGTTCTGAGGCTTTCTTTGAGAACACGTTGAGGTACTCGTGGAATTCTTTTGGGACCAACTCTTCGACTGTTGGTTTCTTTTCCTCCGTTGCTCAGAGTTTTCCTTCTTCTTCCTCTTCTTCGGGGAGCAGGTCTGGCATTTCATCTTCGATGTCCTCCACGGTTTCGATTTGTGGCCTTTTGTCTGTGGATCCGAAATGTCCTTCCCCTCGTGTCGTTGAGGGTAATTCTGTGGTTTCTTTTGGTTTTGGCATCGCTATCCGTTCCAGGATGAGCTGGGCTATCTTGTCACCAGTCCTGACTTGGAATTCTTCCTTCCCTCCATTGACTAGAAGGACCATGATTTCTCCTCTGTAGTCAGCATCTATGACTCCTGCGCCGACATGTATTGCCTTCTTTACGGCTAACCCGCTTCGTGGGGCTACTCTTCCGTAGTACCCTTTTGGTATTGCCATTGCTACTGCCGTGTTGACCACCTTTTGTCCATTCGGTGGGATCATCGCGTCCTCCGCTGCAAATAGGTCCAGTCCTGCGGCGTCCTCGGAGCTTCTTTCCGGCATCTTTGCTTCCGGTTTCGTTCGTTTAACGAGGAGATCCCAGTCTCCATCTTCATCGTGTTTCATTTCGTGAATGTGCAACAGAGTGTCGTGCTCTTCCGTTGCGATCTTTCTTTGGAACGGTGTCTTGTCACCCAAAACTCGACACGTCCATGGACATCAAGTCATCTTGACTCTTCCTGTGTCCCATTCTATATCGGGGTTATGCGTCTTTAGCGACGAGTGACCTAGAATCATTTGATTCTTTCCCAAGTTGGTCACGTCCGCGGTAATCATTTCCCGGTGTCCTTGATATTCCATCACGAGGTCGACTGTGTGTGTGATGGACCCGGCGCTGTTCGGGGTTCCGTCCACGTTGAAAACTTTGAGGGGTCTCTCCCGTTTCTTCATTGGCAGCTTTAGCATTTCTGCCCATTTGCGGTCTATGAATATCGCCGTGGCACCGCTATCTAATAGTGCTTTTGTTTCTCGTAAAGCATTGCGTTGTCTCTGTGGGGCTATTTTTACGTTCATTAGTATTTCCCTGGTTAGTAACCCCATTCTTACTCTGTGCTCCTCTGGGATTGGAGACTCATCCTTTTGTGCAGAATTAAGCACCGGTACAATGCCCCGGCCGAGCCCTTCTCGGGACCCTGCTTGGCTAGTTATCTTTTCGTGCTTGTTTTCCTTTGAGACCGGAGTTCCCAGATTACTCAGGCCTCCTCAGGAAAACCCTGTTCCGTGGAGTCCGTTGCTCGTACTTTTCGTGCTTGCGAGCATTGCTTCTTGTGCTGTCCACCGAGCCACTTGCAGGTTGGGCATTGGATCTTTGGTTTAGGACAGTCTTTAATCAGGTGTCCCGTTTCTCTACAGTTGAAGCACCTGAGTGGCCCTGGTTGGCCTGGTGCTGTGCGCCAGGGTCCTGGCTTCTTGGTTTGGGCGGCTTCTATCTGTTCAGTGTCTTGCGCCCGAGCCCTTTCTTCCTTATCATCCTTGTGGAGCAGTTTGAACGCCAATTGCGTCCTTCCTATTTCCAGGATGTTGTTTAGGGTAGTGGCGACCCGCTTCGATCGCTTCTTTTGTCGGAAGAGTTCTTCCATGATTTCTGGGCTGGTGTTTTGTTCTAGGAGTGTGACTCCATGTCCTTGGTCCATTCCGGATTGGTGGAACCGTAGCCTCCATTCGGCTACGAACGTCTCTATCGACGACTTCCCTTGTTTTAGATGGGTCAGCTTCTTCGTAGCCCAGTCTTGTTGTAGTTGCGGGCGGAAGAGCCCCTCTATTTCCGTTTCAAGGACCGGCCATGAGGTGAGTCCCTCTTCTCCTGCATTGAGCTTATTCAGCTCTTCTTCTGCAAACAGAGATCCGGCCGTCCCTTTCAGTCGGGATAGAACGGCGTAGGCACGGTTCTTTCCGTGTGGGACTTCATCTCCGTCTTCATCTTTCGTCATGAAGTGTTTCGGATTGCAATCCATCCATGCCTTGATCTTTGTCCACCATCCTTCGAATTCTGATTTGGATCTGTTGTACGTTCCAGGATCCGCAAACAGTTCTATTTTTGATGCGGGAGTTCGTCCCGTGTCTGTTCCTAGTCCGGCCCATTGCATAAGGCCGAGTGATTCTCGGGTTCTTTGATCCGATTCCTGTGTTCTTTCTTGTACTTCGCGAAGGGCTTCATTCGCTCGTTGCAGTGCCTCTGCAAGGGCGTCCCTTTGTTGTTCTAATCCTTGGGCTCGTGCATTGGTCTGGTTGACCGATTCTACGAGCGCGTTCCATTGTTCAACGGAGATCTGAGCGGGTGTCGCCATCGTTTCGTTTGCAAAGGATGTCGTCGATCACGTGGCAGGGAGAGTTTCTTATTGGGGTGTCGTGCCTAAGGATGGATCGAGTAAGGTTTGACGGGTTTAGGGCGGCGGTTCTATATAGAAATTCCGGGCTTCGGAGGAACTGCTGTTCAAACCAGGGGTGGTTAAACAGATGTTGTCGGGTTATTGCGGATGTGAAGTATCCCGCGGCTATCTTTAGTCCGTACGGGTGTAGGTACCACCAGCTAGTTATTGGTGTCGTTCGTCGGCTGGTCCCAACCTCCGTTGTTGTTCTGGTTGTTGGTGTCCCAGGCGTTCTGTTCAGTGGTGTCGTCGCTGGCGGAGTTTCGGGTTCTTCGGTGGATACCGACCTGGTAGTAGTGGTGGTTGACTTCAAAGGACACGTACAGGGGTCCTGAGATGGTGAGGGCAATGTAGCTGATGAGGATGACAGGGATCAAGAGGGTGATGTAGAAAAAGATAAGGTAGGTCAGAAGCATTCACTCTTGTCCTGCTTCTGCGATGGTTGAGGAGTCGTCGTCCGAGCTTTCTGTTTCTTGGTATGGAGGTGCGGGTTCCGCGAAGGGTCTAGGTGCAGGGGAACGTGGGAAGGGAAGGGTTCGTCGTTCGATTACTGAAACGACCAACTCACTTAAGAGGTGGGCGCTTTGCCTAATCGCCTGCGAGTCTTGGGAACTCGAAGGTAACGAGGGGACTAGAAGAGTCTTGCGACTGGTGGATAGAGGGCAGCCTCGCAGTGAGGATGGGAATAATCCAAGAGGACAAGAATGGGGAGCCATTCCTGCCCTGCTCGGGGGTTTATATACTATCTAGGGTTTGTACATGTTTGGTGCTATTTGTGTACCCTAGATCTGTCCGATATACTATATAATATTCCTTGGCTGTGTCAAGAATTCCGGGAAGACTATTATGCGGGTGGCGACCAATAGCATAACTCACTCGTCGGTTGGCATCAATGACCGATGCTGTGCGTGCTGCGCATTCCTGTGTTATGACTCGTGCATCAACATTGTTACAGGTGCTGACAAAGCACGATGCGATAAGCATCATATTTGCATGAACATTATGAGTAGAATTATGAGTAGAACTTTTCTTTTCTTTCCATGCCTAGACGGCATTACATGACGGCTCTACAGGCTAGACCCAAGGCTAGATGCCTACACTCAGAGGCTAGACGCCACTACACACCCAAAGGCTACACCAAGGCATAGCTGGACTAATGCTTGCTCAAAGGCTACACTTATGCTAGATGCATAACTCTTATGCTAGACGCATAACCAAACCATGGCTAGTCCCAGGACCCCGGACACCCGTTACATTCCCACGCATGGACCCCTGAGACACCAGCATGGCACAGCCACATAGAGCATAGCCACTACTATAATCCACCTCGGTCACCAGATGACGTAATACCACTATTAAACATAAAACAACACAAACATCTAAAGACCTAAACTATTACATAATCAGGACACCATGACGACGGCATGACTCCGCACAGGATGCACAGCCACTGCCTCACCAATCACACGTGTCAGCCTCATGTGCATAGCCCGGCCTTGCACATCACACGTATATGCCTTATTTATAACTCCAACCAATAGCGGAATCCACTCGGCCTC
>JBBPJX010000924.1:0-10176 GCA_038088955.1 Neotropicomus parvogracilis | reverse complement strand
CTGATACCGCACGATACGCACGTCGGTCGTGCGCGACACCGACTCGGGGTGTTTCGTAAAATCAACGGGCATCCTGGTCGCGACGCGCGTCAGAGGCGATGCAAGGGGAGAATAGAAAACTTGCTTGATCTCCTTGTTCAACAGCCTCGCCGCGGGCGACGTCTCCGAGATCCGGTCCATCCGAACGGGGTGGCGCTGCGTCCATGCCCGAAAGACGTCGTGGACAGCTTCGCGGGAGGCGGTCGTCTTGAGTGACCCTGGCGACGCGTGCGACCGCGAGACTTTGTGGCCTGCGTTAAGCAGTGCTGAGCTATGACGCGGCACGCGGACGTGGAGATGGGCGGGATGGAAAGGGTCAGGCACAGTCGGGCGATGAATGGCAGACGTACGCGACATCGCCCAGCGCGGGCGTCGAGCAATGGAACGTGCCAGCCACTTTTCCAGGGGTGAAATAGAATGGAACGGCGAGTTCCTGAGAGGAGGCGTAGCAATCACCGTCAGCACAGCGACGGCCACCCGTGGATACACGCCCATACAAACCTCTTGAGCGACGGCCAACATGCCCTTCATACGTGTCGACGTGCCATAATTTTTATTGTTTCGGTCGACATGCTCGACTACCTTGGCGACGAACTCGGGATTGTGGAGTGGTCCCGACCACATTGGCCCCGCAACCTGTGTACCAGTCTTGAACATCAACACACGCCCAGGTTACAAAGAGATACGACACACACATGCATGCTGTATCCACACTCGGGGCATGCCGAGTTGACGGGGGGGCCAGAGGCTGTTTTGTATTGAAGACTGACCGCGCCGGACTGCTCGTTCGCCCTTTCTGCGACCCGCCCGAGTTTTTGCTCGTGAAAGGAAGCGCATCCAGAGCAGACGTAATAGATGGACGTTTTGCTTTTGGTGATTCAACTCGAGTAACGTAGATAATGCAAGAGGGTTACCTCGCTGCTTTTTTCACCTCTATGGGAGCTGCATGAACTCGCACAAAGATCCGGACATAAAAGTCAATGGACAAGGATAGAAGAGGTTCAATGTAACGCCCGTATCTGATTGCAGATGTCGAGATCGTGTTTAGTACCAGTCGGAGCGCCTAAACCTCGAAAAGCACCAATGAATGCGCGGACGACGATATCGCACCTACAGCCTCATGAGAGTATTCCGCTTTTACAGGCATACCACCGTAATTCGAGAAACTGCAAGATAGTGGGTTATGCAAACCGGACTGTGTACGATACGCTCACCATTTTTCAGAGTAATTAGTCGTTGCGAGGACGGACATGTCAGTGCATGTCACACACAACAGACCTATGATGGTTTGTATTGGCACCAGAGGGTGACACCAAAGCTATCAACTTGCCTCCACTGTTGACGGTTTGCACGGCAGCATCAATGAACGGTGCGGCGGTGCCATACGGATCGAGGTCGACGACATCGACACGCGTTTTCTCCGTGCGGTGGTTGTACATCAGAGCACTAACATTTCGTGAGGCGACCAAAGCTGCAAATCGAACACTTGGACATACCACGCGTCGTCTTCGTGAACTCTGACTTTACCTGCATCTGACTTGATGGTCTGCTGGCCTTCGGACGTCGTGATCTCTTCTTCGGATGGACCGAGTCCGTTGATCTCCACGTTCCTCTTCATAGCAGCAGTTGCGGATGGTGACAAGTCGTTGGCAATAATGAATCTAGGCATAGTCAGAGAGCGGGAGGTCCATCGGCTTTTACGACAAACCTCACAAGAGGAATTTCCTTGGCGTAGCGGATAGATCGCAGTCCAGTCGCCGAGAGCGCCTCCAAGAGGACGAACTTGTGGGGGTGATACTTTGGAGGACAGTCGAGTGAGACACGTCGGACAGCGCGCCGGTTCTAACAACGTACCACGCGGGGCTTCGAAGTGGTCTCGACCGTATCGAGGTCGATCGTCGGCGCATCGCCAGGTGGGTCGATAGAGCGGGAAGGTTCTCCCTCGCCTTGTACCATCCGCCCCGGCGTGAATCAAAGGCAACGACGAACACACGACCAACCCTCACCTTTTGGTTTCTCCCATGTAGCCTGCTCGAGTCTCTTTGCTCGTCTCTCCTCCGCCTTTCTAAACCTTTCCATCTTTTCTCTGTCCACTTCCTCGCTCCATACACGGATGCACGCGACGCTCAAGTCGCGGTTGAACTCCTGGACGGGGTTCAGGAACGCTTCGTCCTTGGAAGAGATGAGGATGTGGGCGTTGTTTTCGGTGTAGAGCGAGAAGCCTTCGGGGACGAGGATGGGTGGTCCTTCGGGTTCTTTGGGCGCCATGTCCGCCATCGCTGCTGCCATCGCCATCGGACGTCGCGGTACGTGTGTTCCTGTGAGCAGACGGGCTCTCCGCAGGGACAGAGATGCGGTTGCGAGGCGCAGCGGCCTGTAGAGAGCGAACACGAAGAAAGACGTCACGGTTGTCGAAAATCACGAACGAGAGCGCCCTCGCTGTCGGTGGTCCAAGTTCAAGTATGATTAGGGTAAAGTCGTAATTAGTACCGTAACGTCGGGTTGTTTCTCGCGACCATGATATCCAACGCCTTCAACTTGAACTTGCTACGACCCGTTCGAGCAGTCGCCAGGCGTCGTTTCTCGTCCGACGCCAACGCCGCACTCGACGCGTGGACTCGGATCGCCCAACCCAAGTCCCTCGCGATCACCGACACCCTCACCCCGACCCACCTCGCCGACCTCTACATCACCCTCCCCACGCGCGACGGATCACGACCCGGTCGCCCATACCAACCACCCACAGTTGGCACGCCCCTTGGATACGGCCACCACCTCGCCTTCTTCCATCCCCGTCATCCCGAGCGTGAACTCCGCGTCGATGGCACCGACGCTGATTTCTGTCCTCCGGAACCGTTCACCAGGCGTATGTGGGCGTCGGGTTCGATGCGGTGGAACACCAAGCCAGGCGCCGTGTTGAAGGTCGGAGACGACGCCTGCGCCGTATCGACGATAGCCAGCGTCGAGAAGAAAGGATTTGACTCTGCAAATGCACATCCGATGGTATTCGTGAAGCAGAGTATCAATATCACGGCTCGGGGACACGAGGAGCCATCCGTCATCGAGGAAAGGTCGCATGTATATATTGCATCACGCGGAAGCAGGCGGGATGCTCGAGAAGGTGTTGTTGCTGGTGCCAAGGTTTGTGATGGAAGGTGGAATTGACTGCTTGAACAGTGACAGGATTGCCGAGACCAGACTTCTCGTTCACCTATAAGCCTTCGTCGACAATGCTCTTTCGCTTCTCAGCGCTCACTTTCAATGGTCATCACATCCATCTAGACAAAGATTATGCCCAACAAAGCGAGGGTTATCCGGGTGCGTTACTTAAAGCTCGTCGGGAACATGGCGCTTGACTTTCTTTGCAGAACGCCTCGTTCATGGACCTCTGACGGCGCTCATGCTACTCGAGGCATTGCGGTTTCACAAGCCCGGCTTGCAGCTACACGCGTTCCAATATCGCGCTCGCAACCCCATCATCGTCGATCGCAACTCTACCATATACGGAGCCTTGACTGGCGAGAATACAGCAGACATGTGGTGTGCAGATGACGACGGAATCGTGGGCATGACAGGGAGCGTCACGTTCTCGTAGTGATGCAATTCTCATACTCTGAGAGTGGGGATAGGGCTAGCTTCCATTCCCCAAAGCTAGCCATTTTCTCTCAATGAAGCAGTGGGCGATCGAGCCCGGTTCTTGCAGGACTTATTTCTCACCTGCGGTGTGTTTTCGGGGAATCTTTCAAGCACCGGATCACAGATTCGGACGTAGTGCATACCTACATGACATTCTGTCAGTGGAACGTCGGCAGCTGCATCGTCTCTAACATACATTTTTACTGGGTACAAGCCTGCAGGCAGACCGCGCTGAATTTTTTGGCGAACAAGCTGTAATCCGGCGTCCTCGAAAATCCTCTTGAATGCCAGATCGGATCTACGCAATCGTAAGAAGTGAAACCGAACAGAAGACTTCCCTTTGGCATACCTCGTCCAGCTCGAATCCTGTTCGTCGAACAAGGTCCTAGGACCCTTCTTTTCTTTGCACACGTTCTCTTTCACTACGATCAAACTTGTCGGGTCTCTCAACGCCGCCACGCTCCGCTTCAAGAACGCGACCAGATCTTCATCGTTCAGATGGCCAAGACACCACTGACACCAGACGACATCGAATCCCGAGCCGTCGTCGACGTTGTCCGGAACATACCCCAGTCGTGGCAATTCCTCCGTACCCTGCTTCGGTCGCGCCGGATCGAAATTCTGAAGGGGCCCCTTGAAGAAACATACGCTCTTGGTTTTATCGCCGATCCCGGTCCATCCAGACGCGCTGCTCTCTTCGCTGGTCGACGTCCCTTGACAGCGTCGATGCGCTTCTTCGATGAACGATCGTACTGGCTCGAGAAGCACGACGTCCGAGACGAGGTGAAGGAGGACGTCCGCTGTGACGCGTCCTATCCCTGCGCCGACGTCCAGCGCTCGAAATCGCTTTGGAAGGTTTGGATCTGCAGATCGGATGGGTCGAATCGCAGATGGGATAGTACGGAGCTCTGGGACGAGATTGAGGAGGAACTGACGTGATCCGAGCGCATCGACATGGGGTAAGGACTGTGAGATCGATCGTAACGCATCGTTATCATTATACACATGCTATTGGATGGATGTGCGCACCCCGGTTCCGAATCCGCCTACGCACTCGCGTTAGGCTGGGTGAGAGGACGGAAAGAGAGACGCACCGAGCACACCGTCTAGACTTGCGGGTTGTGTTTCCCAGTACTGTATTCCCGCTTGCACGACTGTCTCATCCCTCGAGCCTGCTGACGAGGCCATCAATTGAGCTCCGTTCGAACTTGATCTCAGAGACCTGGTAGTTCGCGATCACGTGATACGAGCTTGTTTCATTTCTCTTTGCCTCCTTCCATCATGTCGTCGGTCTAGGTCTGGGCACGGTGAGTCAAGGCTCCGTTTTCGACGAAGATCCTGCCAGTCTTCCTAGGATGAATTCATTCTCAGACCTGTTCTGCACCTTCATGGAGACAACATTTATCATATTGCTGTTTATCTCTGAACATGCTTTTCTCTTCTACATCATGAACTAAAACTGACGTTTTCGTACAGGGAGTAAGGTGGAATCAAGTTGCAAGCCTTGTACTTTCGCTTCTAGGCTTCCCAAGCGACCTTGCAGCCGTTCAGCGCCGTGGCCTCGGTGTTCGTCATGGCATGGAACAAAGGAAATGAATAGAACGTCTGTCTGCTTTGTCTAATCCAAGTGAATTTATTGTGCGTTTCATGTGGAGCAAAATAAAATGCCTCTAGGGCCTCTTTGTGCATCAATATGCCGCCCCCGCGAACCCACTCTTTATAGAGGGAACGACAGACGGTGAAGGATTCGAGCCGTGGCAGCTTGACATCGAAGGATTAAGAAAAGAAATTCCTGGTTCTCTTTTCGTCGGGAGTTCGTTCAACGTGCATATGATCCACACCCTACCGTGTCATACCCAGTTTTCACTGGGGGTGACCGGTGACTACCGCTCGGGATACGAGTCGGTGTGTCGCATTTCGGTGATGGCGATCGAGGTTCTAGACTGTGGTGCTAACACAGTACGCACATTGTGATTAGCCGGAGTCACGAATGATTGACAAGTAGGCATGTCGTTCAAGTTGCGACAACATGTATTGCCTAGGTATGTTTTGCCCCGACTTGATTTGGATTGGTGATGCTGCGTGCTACTACTACGTTCTTTTACATGTCCGCGCAATCCAATGAAGTTACTACGTGGCGCACTCGTTCAGGCGGTGGATCTCCGTTGAAACAGGATATGAAAAAGGGTGGACGTCGGCCGCGAAGTTCAAGTGCCATGGCGGTCCGTTCACACCACCAGCTGGGATTGTTGAGCGGGTGATCTCAGGAAGGGTGGTGATAATATCACGGGTTGACCGCACAAGTTATTTGAGATCCAAGAAATTTAACCGGAACCGAGATGGGCCCATGCACTCGGATACTTGCCCAACTTTTTCATCCGGTCCGATGCTGCTTCCAAGTCGATTACGAGTCGCAACAATTCACTTCAACGTCATAATATTTCAATACATGACAACTGAGCTTGAATACGTTCTTCTGAAACTCCTACATCTGACAGATCCATCGGCGTTCCCGCTAAATCGCCCTAAGTCTCAAGTGGCGCTTTACTCGTCACCAAAGTGAACGAAGTCAAACTTCTGGTCCGGGGTCGGAATCTCGACGAATTGGAGGGTGACCTAGCAGTGGCGTAAACGGCGTGAGCATCTATAAAAATTTGTCGCAAGACATTCGTACAGGTTTGCGAACGTAGGGATCCTGGGTGTCTATAGTCCAGCCTTTAGTCGGTCGAATGGGACTGGGTACCTTGATCCTGTGGTGTCGGACCTTGGCGTTAGCGATATCGCGGCTCAGTGAGCGGAAGAAGGGCACTGACGTGCACGTGCCATCTTCGAGCCCAGAAATCTCCCAGACGCTTGGAGGTCCGTCGACATTTGCAACTACGTGGTCATCACAGGCTTGGATGTACCGGACGCGGTCATTTTCTTGCACCTCTATGGTATACTTTCCGTCCTGCAACTTCTTGATGACGAACTGCGAGAGTGCAGAGGTCAAATCAGTACATCACCCCATCACGTGAAAAAGAGAGAAGATAATTCGACTCCGGGAGTCCAGTTGGCTCTGAATGATAGCTATGAGACTTACGAAGATGAAGTGGCCATACGAGATGACGGGTACTACGGGCTCGTGAAGATCATCGATGCCGTGCCTGAGCCGATGATAGTAAGAGTGCTGGATCCAGTATTTGCCGCTTTCAAGACCACCCATTGTTCAATAGTCGAAAGAGCTGCAGTGAGATATTGGAGGTGGGCTTCTGGCGTGGATGGCTCTCAGCTTTATACGTTCGCGCGCGGTGGCGCAGCTCCTACCAGCTGCTATGTACTCCCGCCGTGAAAACGAGGGTCAGAGGAAGTAAAGTTCGAGGGTACCCATCATGATGCAGGTCGCGGTTTCTAGCTCGCCCCGTGGTGTTCATCACCGTCAGTTGTTTCTCCATTAGACAGGGTGCTTTGTACTATTTCGGAGAAGGATGTATGATTGGATTGGATTGCAACACATCCGGACGTAACACATCGCGAGATTTGCGGGTGTAATACGAGGGAAGAATACGCCTGATGGTCGTTTGATGTCGCAATCTCGTCTTGCTCGCGAATGTCTGACTGCGACAGAACGTAATGATGTCACAGAGCTTCTCTGAACTATCCCAACCATGGAACAGTCGCGTCAGGAATGACTGATAATGGTGAGCCGCGGTGGCCAAAGGTGTACCTTTCAGACTTTAGGACGGTTTGACACATAATTTCGAGTTGACTCTGACAGATGTGGTTAATCGCCGCTCCTCCCACAATTAAACTCCACCCACCATCAGAAGAGGGTCTTTATGGAGATTGATATCTGTTCATGCGATAACTCGTAGCCAGATTTGTGCGGGTATGATGCGAACTATGTCGTGATCTTGTCTTGTTCGGAAGCTTAGCGACGTCTTTTTGTCTTTGGTGATGTCCCTGATGCTATTCATGGAGTAGCTGTGACTGAGCCGAAGAGCGCGACCGAACATGCCTGCAGAATGGACTGCCTGTAGCCGACGACAGCCGGGTTGAGTGAAACGGCGGTATGAGCGACGGCGGCGGACAAGTGGCGAGCGCAGAAACGACGAAGGAGTGTAGGGTGGACGAGGTGCCTTCAAGGATCAATATTAATGCGTCAGTGCACGAAAACATTTCCCACTTACCATATGGACACCCGGGCCGCAAGTACAAAGGTATGCACCCACTCCAAGATATTTTACGACCACCACTCTACTTTGCATACCAAAGTCATGCTTGACGTCGTCTGACGCAATCTTTGGGGATGGAATATGGATGTACGACCCCAACAGCATGCCAGGGAGACATATAAAAGGGGGACGGAGAGCACGACGAAACTCACCGCCCACGTCGACGCCCGTTCTCGTCCGCTCTAAACTCGACTAGAAATCTCTTTCGCGTCTCCTCGTCGATCCCAGCATGGGTCTGTCTCAGCTGCGTCGTTCTTGCGCCTCTGGGCTCTGCTTTGATGTGGATGTTGGGCTAGTCTGCGCACGACGTTGCAAGATCTCGCCCTGACTCATGGTACGAGGACTCGTGTCGATGGGTTCCAACATGAATACCCTCGGTTTGATACCGTAAGTTGGAATGACTGGATGCAAATGTCTTTGAAAATATCTAATTTTCATTAGGCAGCGGGTCGGTACTCCTTGCGAGAGCTAGATATATTGGAATAAGTGGACTCTGGTAGGAATATGTGCTAGCTCTGTATGCGCCGCGCCGCCACTTGCAGCTAAAATCGCGCCGTCGTCGACGGGAGTCCTGGCAACCAGACCATGTCTGAAAGCCAGGTGAATGGTGACGGTGATCCAAGAAATCCTTTTGCGCTGCTCGATGTACCTTGGTCAGTGGTGGCCCCAGGCGTCTTGTTCCACATTGCTGACGTCGTCCCTATGACCTGGCGATAGCACACGGAGCGGTGAATCTAGTATGTATATGTAGTTGACCAAGTGCCCACGGTCGACATGCTGTGGCTCTCCGGTCATGTTTAGACCCATGGAAGGGACGCTGGATGTAGCTCTTGGTCAATTGGTGGACGCTAGCCTTTTTTTTCTGATGGAATCCATGTTCATAGCCGGAAGCATAGTTTGATACAGTCTATGGGTGACCTTGGCCAGATCAAGTACACCTTCGGACATCCTGAACTTAAAAAAAAGTGGATTCATCACAGTGTACTACGGTGAATGAAACTTGGCGGGCAGCGCGCGGGACATGCCAAGACAGTCAGGAGGAAGGGGTAGTTCGGACGTTGATGGAGGTGCAGGGCGACGTCTCAGCTCATTTTGTCAACGGAAACGTCTTGAAGAAGCGACTGGAAGGCGTGCAGGACTCGGATTTTATGGATATGGTGGACTCGGACTCTTCCATAATTTTGCTGGTCGCCTCCGTCCATCCGACTTAAAGATTGTATATTAGCACTCGAGCCAAGAAATCACCATACTGTCAAAAAACTAAACGCTAGCACGATACACACCATGGTCTATGAATACATCTCGTCCCAGTCATCATCGTTGGTCGCACGAATGGCGTTCCCGCTATTCGTACTGTTCAACGAGGGTATAAGATTCACTCCGGAAACTGGTATCTGAGGTTTGGTTGGTCTGCGCGGTTCCTTGGACCCCCGTTCAATCTCGTCGACGATATTCCACATGTCTTCGTCGTCAGCTACAGGCACAGACCGTGGGGGACCGCTCTGCGGTGGATCAAATAGTGTTGGCGTGTCGTCAAAGACGTCCCAAAGACTTGCTTCGTCGACGTCCATCGCGTTTGCCTCAGGGTCACTTCTGGATGAAGCATGCTGGGGGAGGGTCGGATGCGGTGATCCAGAATCAGCCGTACTTGCGCGCATCATTGCCAATCGTTCTTCCTCGGCTCTGATCACGGCGTCGATATCAAAATCGTCGTCGCCATCCACCTCCGAGGATGCGGGAGGAAGTGAGGGAGTGCGCGAGGGCGCGGCGGTGTCATTCTTTGTATGGGGTGTCTCGGACTCGTTATCGTCTTCGTCGTGTTCGGTCGCGACGAGTGTGGGTTCGGTGAGATCTATGACGTCAGGGTCGTCGGCCGGCTTCTTGCCGTTCGTCACGCCCTTGAATTCGTCGCGCCAGACGCTCAGGCGAACCTTGTGGCACGTGTAAGTCAGAGAACACGACCCACTCGGGACATCTTTACCTGCATCCGCTTGGAGTGACACAGTTTCTCAACGCGGGAGACCGTGTCTTTGAACGACGTCTTTGGAAACATCTTGTGCGTCCAGAACTGGTACACCTGCAATAACCGGTTGAGATCTGTGTGCTGATAGACATGGGTCAGCACGAGCGGACAACCTCAATAGAGGATGAGAGTGTACCTCGTTCCCTTTTCCCTTTGGCTTATATCCCATTATCTCATCGATGAGGAGCGGAAAACCGTCAGGTCCGACGAGCCGCTCCTCATCCAACTTTGGCAACACCCTTCGACCTTTATCACCAAGCTTGC
>JBBPJX010000923.1:0-10180 GCA_038088955.1 Neotropicomus parvogracilis | reverse complement strand
CCAAAAGTGAAATAACTGTTCCAATGGAGTTGTGGTATGTATTGAAATGGATGTATCTCTGTATCCTGTGAACCAAATTACATGATCCAAGGGTCAGATTCTAGCCAAGGGTCAGTACTATATTTCATCTCACTATGGCTAAGCGAAATTCCTGCAGGTGGTTGCAGGGTGCTTCATGTCCTGTGTTGGAGTCAAATATTGGAACAGTTTTTGGAGTCACTGTATACATATGGTCGCCTCAAGCAAACTGGTGCCGGTGTCCCATAGTGCCATTAGTTTCTGTGACTGTATATAATCATATGGCAGCACAGATCCACTCTACGTTCCCCCATTTTGATGAGCTTGATCAAATCTGGCAGGGAGTTCCAGGTTTCAACAGTGACCTTATATCATCAGATCCGTCAACAAATCACATGCAAAATTTATTATCCCTTGTGTGGGGCAAGGGAAAGCAAAAGGAAACCATGGTTCACAACCAGGATGGTGGTGGTTCCCCAGCTGATGGAGATCTTGAGCATGGACATGGAGAAGGCATGGTAATTGATGATACTGATATGCAAGCTGAGCTGGGCTTTGGTGAATAGGACAATATCCAAATGGAAGATGACAGTTGGGAGTTTGAGCGACTTGCAGATGACAAACTTGATGATGACGGACTGATCACCATGGATGATGATCATGAATTGTCTCGTAACCAGGTAAGTAACTGGGATCCATCACACAGGTTTCATACTGAAAAAATATCTAGATGATGTTGGATAGCATGTCTACTCATGCTTGCCAGTACATCGGCCCACCCAATAAACCTGGGCCTTCCATTTTCGATGCACATATATATACCAACCTGGGACAGCTGCTTCTCTGCCTTCCATCAGTCATCATCCTATGCACACCCCCCACCTTCATTTCGGTCCTCCAACAGTCTTCCCCTCTCCAGCTCTTCTATGTCGGAGCATGTTACTGTACGTCAACGAAAAAGACAAGCTCTGCCTCTGCATGAATCAAAAATGATCTGTACGATAAGCTCAGTGACTTTACCCAGGAGACAGAAAACTGTGTGAAGAATGCAGGAGATCAGCATACCTGTTGCTATGTCGCACGACTAAACTATGTCATCTGCGACAAAGAGCTCGAAATACAGTGTGAGCAAATGACTGTTGAGCACATAAATGCAGACGTCCTCCATCTTCATGAACTTGATCAAGCGAAAATGGAGATTGAGCTCAAGAAAGCCGAGGAAAGCTTGGTCGCGAAGCAGGTGGAGATGTTGCAGCTCCAGATCCAGCTAGAGATGATGTGACAGAAAAACTGGTCATTGTCGGATGCATTGACAGGCAGGTCATAGGCTACTGTCAAATCATTCCGGGCACTCTTCTCTTGTCTCAAGTCCCCCCCTCCCTGTTGTCAGGCCCTTACAATTCCACATGAACAATTCATTACGTTCCTATTTCCATGGACTATTGTATGTATTCATGTACTTCATGCAAATTTTTCCTGTTTCTATTCAAGTATTCCTAGGTCATCAAACAGTCATGTCATTAGCTCTGCTTGAAACACTTGTCCTGGCGATCCATCCACCACATCAACAACCACCAGTGCCATCGGATGGTGCAGTTCTACCCCCTCTTGTCTTGCCCAGTCCATCATCCTCTCAATCCCCATCTCTTCTTCATACCAGATGATCATATTATGGAGTATGATACAGTACTGAACCCAGTGCACAATGATCTTCATATTGTCTTGTGTGTGAATTACTAACCATAGCTTGCAAAGGGACTGGAAATGTCCCTTCAATACTGCAAATGCATGCTCCACACATACTCAAACCTTTCGAAACTGAGCCAGGGCATGCAGTCCACAATTCTAGGTATGTACCTTCGACAGATACTTGTTATAGATATTTTTTGCTTGTGAAATCCCTACAGATCTTGCTGCTTTGAAGGGTACAGCACACCACGTTTGCGATGGATAGGTGCTATCAGCCCAGATCCAATGATCATGAGGTATTGTCCCCTCTGGATCCTGTGTGATCTGAGTTCCCAAGAATGCATGTGCATCATGCACACTTCCTGGATGACCCAGTCCATAATCAACAACAAGAAGATTATGTGGCATCATGACAAGCTGCCAACTTCGATTAACATGATACAAAGGATGATCAAGGTATATACAGAGAGTGAATAAACTGTTGCAATGTTTGACTCCAACATAGTGTGTGAAGTGTATTGCAAACAGGAGTAATAATCTCATTTAGCTCTGGTGGAACAAAATAAAGTACATACCCTTGGCTATAAAATTGCCCCCTGAGTCATGTTATTTTGTTCAGGGGTTATGGAGATATGGCCATTTCAATATGAGCAACTCATTGCAACAGTTTATTCACTTTTGAAAATAAGTAATGTATATATGGATATTTGCTATTGTTTGGTATTACAAATAAGGGTATACATATAAACATTATGTCTGAGTTTGAAAAAGTTCACACACCTCTTTGCTTCCCACTTTTATCATCATAAAATCCCTTTCTGCTGATCAAAAAGCTACCATCCTTGCCCAGCTTAATGCTGGCAATTCTGCTCGCTCTGTTGCCTCCTATATGGGTGTCAATGTCTCTACTGTGTCTAGGCTTTGCTCCAAAGAGTGTCCAGACCTAGAGAAATCCCTTCATGGTCGTCCATCTAAACTTTCTTCTGCTAATGTGTGCCATGCCATGCATCTTCTTTCTAGTGGCAAGGCAGAAACTGCTGTTCAAGTCACAAATTGCTCCTGTTTGCAATACACTTCACAAACTGTGTTAGAGTCAAACATTGCAACAGTTTATTCACTCACTGTAGCTGTAATCGAACGATGTTAGGTCTGATCAATTCTGTGATCTCATATGGTCCAATCCATTGTTCAGTAAGCTTGCGTGAGGCACATGTCAAATGAAGGTTCTCCATCAAGAGCCAGACTTTATCACCAACATCATATCCAGGATTAGCCTGGTGGTGCTTGTCTGCTTGTTCCTTCATGCGCTGCTGTGCTGCAACGATGTTGGATCATGTCTCTTCAAGTATTTTTCTCATGTGTTCAGCAAACTCTGTAGTGGCTGGCACTTTAGAGGGGTGTGCTTCAATGCCCATTTGTGGCTGATACGTTCAAGTTACTTCAAAAGGGATTTTCTTTGTACATAGATGCTTGCATCTTGGCATTGTAACTGAATTGAGTGATAGGGAGCCAATCAGTCCATTTGTCCTGTTGCTCAGCACAGAACATCTGAAGGTACTGTTGTACATCCCTGTTCATACACTCTGTCTGTCTGTCCGTTTGTGGATGATAACTTGTGGACAGTCGAGGTGTGATCTGGAGTTGCTTGCATATATAAGTCCTGCATTACTTGCGATGCAAACTGTGGTCCTCAATCTGAGACAATCAATTTAGGAAGACCACTCTGTCTGTCTGTCCGTTTGTGGATGATAACTTGTGGACAGTCGAGGTGTGATCTGGAGTTGCTTGCATACATAAGTCCTGCATTACTTGCGATGCAAACTGTGGTCCTCAATCTGAGACAATCAATTTAGGAAGACCATGGTGCTTCCAAACATGGTCAAGGTACAATCTAGCCGTATCCATTGAGGTTACTGTTTTGTTGCATCGGATGAGTTTGACTTTTTTCGAGAATCTATCTACTACTACCAATATTGAGTCATGGCCATGGGATAAGGGTAGGTCTGTGGTGAAATCTGTGGAGATGTGTTCCCATGGGCCATCTGGGACTTCTAATGGTTGTATGAGGCCTTGCGTAGGTTTGTTACTACCTTTCATCCTAGCACATCTACATATCACATCGAGTGACATAGTTTTTAACAAACTTGGCCATCATCGGCCACCAATATGTTCAGCTTAGAAGCTTCATTGTCTTCTCATATCTGGGATGTCCAGCTACAGGGTAGTCATGATGCATTTCCACGATCTTTAAACGTAGATCCTCATTGGGCATCTGTGGAACATAGACCCTGTTGTCTTTCATTATTAAGCCTTCTTCTATGGTGCATTCGTGCTTGTTTGTCACTTCAAGAATCTCTGATTCTTTTATTCTTTGTGTTATATTTTTAATGTTTTCTAATGTTTGTTCACCTTCATTGTGGATTGCAACCTCTGGAAATCCAGTTTTTAGGGTTTGTATCCATTCTGGCGGGATCATAACAACTCCTTTATTGTCATTTTCCATCCCGATAGCATGGTCTTCTCGTCAAGAGAGAGTGTCTGCTTTACTATTCGTCGCTCCTGGTTTGTAGATGAATAGGTAATCAAATCGGGTCAACCATTGTTGCCAACGGGCTTATCTTCTATTGAGATCTTGCCCTTTCATAAAGTACTGGAGATTGGCATGGTCATTCCAAATCTTGAACTGATGCTTTATTCCTTCTAGGTAGTGATGCCATTGCTCGAGTGCTCGGATAATGCTCAGCATTTCTTTATCGGCAATAGGATAATTCCTTTCCTGTGGTGTCATTCTGTGAGAACTAAAAGCAATGGGATGCCATTTTCTATCCTTTTCAATCAATAGTACTGCTCCTGTGGCATAGTCTGATGCATCAGTTTCTAACTGATAGATGGAGTCGTCATCAGGATATACTAGTACTGGTGCTTCCATGAACACTTTCTTTAGCATGTCAAACACTCTTTGTTGCTCGTCTTTCCATTCGAAGGGTATGTCTTTCTTCAAGAGATCATTCATAGGACATGCTACTTGCATGTAGTCCTATACAAACCTTCAATAGAAATTAGCAAGTCCTAAGAAGGTTTGTACTCCTTTGATGTTGTGAGGTGTAGGCCATTCCAGTACAGCTTTCACCTTTTTGTTGTCCATTGACACTCCTTCTCGTGATACGATCATACCTAGAAATTCAACTTCAGTCATATGAAAGTAAGACTTTTCTGCCTTGACAAAGAGATAATTATCTTGAAGCTGCTTGAGTACTTTGTTAACTATCTTCTTATGATCCTCCAATGACTCTGTCTTGGTCCAGATCATTATATCATCAATATAGACAACTATGCATTCTGGCATGTCAGCGAAGATGTTGTTCATCATTTTCTGAAAAGTGGCTGGCGAATTGCATAAGCCGAAATACATTACCACTGGTTCATAGGATCCTAGGAAACAGACGAAGGCTGCTTTCCATTCGTTGCCCTCTTTGATCCATACATTGTTGTATCTCCATTGTAAGTCTATCTTGGTGAACCATTTTACTCCTTTCAGATTATCGACCAATTGTGATATCAAGGGCAAGGGGTAGTTATTCTTAACTGTGTGTTCATTCAGATATCAGTAATTCTGTACCATTTGCTTTCTCCCATCTTTCTTTGGCACAAAGAAGACTGGCAAGGTTTGCAGAGACTTCAATGGTTGTATATACCCTTTCTTGGATTGATCCTTGATAAAGGCATGTACTTCCTCTTTCTCTGTTATGGAAAGCAGTATGATGTGTCCTTTTCGGAGTTTGTAACTCTCTTTGAGTTCAATCCCATGGTCCCAGGGTTTTCATTCTGGCATTCTTTCAGAGTTTTTCTTCGAGAAGACTGAATAGAATTTTTTATAGCACTCTGGCACAAGATCTTCTGTTGTGGGTGCTGGTTTATCCTTTTTCATAGCTTCTTCCTTTTCCTCAAGTTCCTTGATGACTTTTCGGATGTGAAGCAAGGATTCTTGTTCCTCTTTTTCAATTAGACGTATGAACATGGACTTTTCCTGTAGTTCATAACAGTGTCTTGGACATCGTGACATTCTTACTGTTTCTGTCGTCCAATTGATTTCAGGATTGTGCTGCTTGAGCCATACATATCTGAGAACTAGCTGGTTTTCACCTAGGTCCGTTACTTCAGCGATAATCCTTTCTTGGTGTCCATGGTAGTCTATAATCATCTCAGCTGAGTGAGTGATACTACCTGCTTTATTCTTGGTCCCATCAATATTATGTATAGACTGGTATTTCTCTGGTCAAAGGCATAAGCTTCAACTTAGCCTTACTAGCCCATTTTCGATCTATGAATATGGAATTTGCTCCAGAATCAAGGAGTGCATTGACCTTCAAGAAGTGGTCAGTCTTTGTGTCGGGTGAGACTTGTACCTTCATTAGAATTTCATTTTTGAGTGACATAGCTCAACATAGTATTCGATCTGGGGTTTCATCATCTGTGGAGTGGTTGGGTTTAGGAGAATTAAGCATGGGTATAATGCTCCTGTTGGCAAATTTGTAGATGGTGAATATTTACCTATCAATTCATTGGCTAGCGACTCCTTGACAGTGAGTGTGTGGTATTGATTTTTTGTTTCTTTTGTACTCCTCACATACCCAGATTCTACATATGAGGAGGGGGTTAGTTTCCCTGTCGTGAGGCTTGCTTGCCTCATTTCTTCTTTTCCTTTTCAAACCAGCTCATTGCTTGGTTGAAGTTCATTCCTCAGAGTTTGTCTGCAATAACTAATCCTCTCGAGTCATCATGGTTTGCTTGATTATCATCTTCTGAGTCACTTTGGGTGCTTTTATCATCATCCCAGGATGTGGCTCCTCGAGCTTTCTTTCATCTACAAGTGTCTTTGTGGCTATTACCAAGCCATCCACATTCAGAACACTTGTTTTTTGGTTTCTTGCAGTTGGATACTCTGTGATCCCCTCTGCAATTGAAACTTTTCATAGAGGACTTTCCCATTGGCTTTTGGGCAGCTTTTGCCCTTCGTTCTTCATGATCAGCCATATTGCCTCTGATGAATTCTAACGCTTCCTGTGTATTACCAACTCAGACTATCTCTGCAAGGTAACTGTCCACATCAGGCTGTCTCTTGCCTTCATGGAAGATTTGATTGATTATCTTGAGATTAACATTCTTCTCAAGTAGTCGGATGGCATGCGAGTCATCTAGCTTTGCCCTTTCCTGCAGGGCCTGCCATTCCACGACAAAGTCCTCGACTTTCATCTTTTCTTATACCAGTGAATCAATCTTGCTGGTGTTGTAGTCCTTTTTGTTGGTTGGACAGAATAGTCCTTCCATTTCTTGTATGAGCATAGCCCATGTGTACGCATGTCCTTTGATCAGTCGTACTTGTGTGAAGGTTCCGGCCTTCTTTCCTTTTAAATACAAGAGTACCACCACTACTGCTTCATATGAGTGATGCAGTATGGTTGCTACGTTGACTTGTAGCCAGGACTTCATCTTGGCCCACCATTCTTCGAATTTGTAATGCTCTCCGTTAAATTCACTGGGGTCGGCGAATACTTCTACTTTCCTGGAACTTCCTTTTATGATGGGTGCAGCGCCTTGTGCTGATTGCGTGACTTGCAACTGGGTCACAGCCACTATAATCTGGTTTAACTATGCATTGGAATTTGCCAGGTGTCCGATGAGTTGTTGAAACTCTGTTGCTTGTAGCATGAATAGTGTACCAATGGCTGCAAACCTATCATCTATGTCCACTGACCCATTGGTCAATACTGCCATTGCAGCTGTGGTCGCCATGGTTTACTTTCTTTTCTGGACTTTATAGGTTACCTCCCTTTTTAGTTTCCTAACCCCCTTCTGTATTCGTTTGTAAGCAGAGCCTTGTTCATATAGCTTTTCTTGTTCTCGTAATTGTATTGTATCTGCATGTGCCTGTGCACACTCAGGGTCTTGTATCCTAGGCCTCAGTATCGGTCTCCCATGCTGCAGGAAGCAGTTCTGGTTCTGCTGCGACTGGTGCAAGGGCTGTTGATTCTGATGAGGGTATTGGGGGAGGAGTCAGTATCTCCCAACCTCTGTTGTCCTGCTCGGGGTTTTCCCAACCATTCAAGATGGGATCCTGTTCTGCCCAATTCTTGTCCCAGTCTTTAGCTGCCCATGAGTTGTGGTACTCCCAGTAACAATCTGCTTGCTCTGATACACTGGCGACAACCTTTGTTGGCGATAGGACTCTAATGCTTGCTTGTCCTTTAAATCCTTGGTAAGAGATGTATGTTGGCTTATCCAGCTGTGCGAGTGCATAGACGAGAACTGCAATTAACATGCTTAGGAATGCTATGAGGATGCTTAGGATGATAAGAACTTTAACTGAAGTGCTCATTAGCCCAGATCGTTCTGGTCTTATCATTGGGGTTGGAGGGAATCTCCTGTTGTAATAGTATCGTGTCTTGGTTCATGAAGTAGATCACCTTCAAGGTGTCGTCAATGTAGTTGAACCTTAGGAAGTGGAGGTACAGTAGTCCAGTTTTATTATTTAGGCCCTACATATATTGGAGTGGCCTTCTTATCAATATGCACAGTCTGAGTACTAGGGAGCCTAGATCCTGCCCATCTGTCCACTCAGTCCAGTCCTCGGCATCTATGGCTCTCCTGATTCTCCTTTGTGGACCATTGTCCTGACCTCTCTTTCTTTTCCTCTCTTCTACCAGCCTTGGTGCCTCCGGTTCTACCGGTGGCATGGGTTGTTGTAAAGGTGGAGGGGTGGAGTAGTCAAAGAGTTGGGGGTTGCTCTCCTCTTCGGTAATTGGGCTGACGTCCAACTCTACTTGCGAGCCGTCTCAGCCGGGATATCTGAATCTTAGAGCTCAGGCGATCTGTTCGTCCATGAACTCGATACCAGATCTGTCTGATATGTTTCCACCAAAATCGGATGCTCCAAGTTCCTGCTCTAAAAGCCTTAAGAACCATGTGGCTGGGCTTTCTGCCGGTGGCGACAGTGGTGCTGGTGAGGGGGTTCTGGGGTGGTAGAGGTCTTCTACCACTGCTGCTGCTTTGTTCTCTACTAAGGCAGGGTTTGCTTCGTCTACCTCATCTCTCCAGTGCCTGATCCTTCCCTGGTCCTCTCTGCCTCCACTAGGTTTATGGGCCTAGGCACCCAGAGAGTGGCTACTGTATTGACTATTGTGGAACTCGATCTGCTGAGATGGAATGAATGGGCAATGGGGTCCACTATTGGTCAGCCAAGCAATTAGTGAGTTAGTACCCCGACGTCTTCGAGAAAGTTCATTAGTCCCTTACTTGAGGCAGCAAGGTAAGAGTAACTAGTAGTCTGGTTCTAATGAAACAACCCTAAGCATCAAGCCTTAGATTGCTGCACTAGGGACTTACTAGGAGCTAGGGGCTTAGGAGAAAGCTGAGGGGAAATCTCCAAGAGAACCAGACTGAGGGTTCTTGGAGTGGTACTGGGCCTTTATATACTACTCTACCTGTATGTACATGTTTGGTCTACTACCATATCAAGTATGCCTCATGTTTTACATGAGGCACCTTATTGTCCAATAGCATAAGTAGCGTAAGACATGAGGCAGGAAGGCTGTGGCTTCCAGCCAATGGCGTAAAGGGATCATGACATGCAGTTGCCATGAGGCAACCATGAGGCCGAAGGCTGTGGCTTCTGGCCAATGGTGTTAATGCCATCAAGGCATGAGGCATAACACATGTGATTAGTGAGGCCAAGGCTGTGTGCATGAGGCATGGCACGAGGTGGTCTAGCCTGTACATTATCTATGACATCATAGATAAGGGTCCAGCCCTTGGGCATGTGTTAGCCATGAGGTGTAACATCATGGTCTGGAACAACACATGGTAGTCGTGAGGTGAGAGTCTAGGTATAGTCTCCATAGAGCATTGTAAGGGTTGTTTAGTACTTGATGTGAGACTAGTGTGTCAGTCCGGTGCACAGCATGTCAGTCTGGTGTCAGTCCAGCTGTCAATCATGTCAGTCCGGTCTGTAGTCAGGCTGTCAGTCCAGTGTGTTAGTCCGGCTGACTGTATAGGTGAGTTTAGCATCATCCCAGGACGTTAGCCTGGTTCTAGACCGTTAGGCCATCATGATAAGATAAGATGCAATCTTATCTGTTAAGATCAAGAGAGAATATGGCTGCTTAAGTAAGCATCTGTAACATCATCTCTCTCCTGGAAATGGGTCAATTCACTTGCCAGATTGCTCATGCCATTGGCCTAAATCACTCTACCATCATTAATTATTGCTCCAATCATCTTCCAGACCTGCACAAGGCCTTTGGTGGATGTCCTTCCATCATTACTCCTACTAACATGTACCATGCTATTTGTTTTACTGGATTTGGGAAGGCTGAAAGTGCTGTCCAGGCTACCAAGACTCTTCAGGATGTTAAGAACTGTCCTATCTTGGTCCAGACTGTCCACCATCACCTCAAGAAGGCTGGTATGAAGCTGT
>JBBPJX010000922.1:0-10181 GCA_038088955.1 Neotropicomus parvogracilis | reverse complement strand
CCTGCCCTTGCATGCTGCTGGCCCGTATAGGAAGGGGCAGCGGAATCTCGCAGATCTGTACATCTCGTCTTACACCCCCACGTTGAGCGCTCTCATTCATGCTAGACGGAGTGGTTCGGCGAGTAATGCGAAACGGTTTATTGCTATTGGTCAAGCAAACGCCTCCGGAGAGAACGAGCTCCCCTCCGTCCACACCGAGCTGGACATCATCCGTCAGCGCATTCATGGCTTCGTGACGTTCACGCAAATCGAGAGTAAGGAATCCTGCATCTCGCGTGTCGTCGAGGAGCTCGGTAAGAACGAATGGGTACATTTAGCCTGTCACGGTATCCCAAATCGCTCGAAACCATTCGAATCTGCGTTCGCTCTATGCGACGGACGCTTCACGGTCGAACGAATCATCGGTCGCGACTTGGAGAACGCAGAGTTTGCGTATCTTTCGGCTTGTCATACGACCGTCGGGGATGAAGAGAGTCCAGACGAGTCTATCCATCTCGCGGCGGCGATGCAGTTTGCAGGGTTCCGCTCTGTCGTCGGGACGATGTGGGCGGTGGACGACGGGAAGACGGACAAGATCACGTCGAGGTTTTATGGACTTATGGTGGACGAGTCAGGCCATCTTGACCACACCCGGGCAGCATTTGCACTCAACAAGGCTGTGAGGTCACCCGGAGTAACACTCGACCAACGAGCGTTGTATGTCCACATCGGTGCCTAGTTTCTCTAGTGTACTTTGTCGTTCGCATGAATGTATGTATGTAGAACTTGTAAAACTGTACTACTCGACGCAATCTCGTATGTACCAATTCGTTTCTGGTGTTAAAAACACGTTACCCTTTGACTGCCAGTGTTACATTTCGCTGGGCGGATAACCGGGGCTCCGCTTGCGAGGAGCTTACGGCTTGCTCGATAGGCTCGTTGTCCCAAGTTTCCCCAAGCACAGTCGCCGACGGGAGACAGTTTTCAGGAGTGCTCATAAAGAAATTGCTTGCTCTGATTCTACGCTATAAGTTGTAATAACACATTTAGGTCATCGACAACATTTTTCCGCTCGTGTTATTTACTGTAAAGCCTAACATGGGAAACAGGGAATGCGTACTAGCTCCGTGGTAGAAAGTGGGGTAGGTGACTGTAACAAATCCATGACTACTGAATATCGACCGTCTGAACACCGTTCATCAGCTCCGTCAACGAGCTCTCTTCGCGAACTCGAACCATGATCAAACTGTCCGTCGCAACCCGTCTATAGTGCAACCGATCAACCGGCGCAAGCAACAGCCCACCAAACGGCTGTCTGAGCCGGATCACCAGTCGCAGTGCGCGAGTGGCGAGATCAAAACGTGGCGCCCAGCGCGAAAAGTCCCGATCGAGGAGAGGGCTGATCCAGGGATGAATTAGCAGCAAACTGCCCATCCCAGACAGGTCGTCCCTCGTCTTGACCTCTACGTCCCCGAGTATGCCCGTCGTCGCACGATAAACTAGGAGGTCCGAATCGGGTAACTTTGACAGAGGGTCGACGATGGAGAGGGGAAAACCAATCCCAGGAAGCCTGAGCCGACCCGCAACGAGCAACAGTGGAGGAAGGTCGTACAGACGTTGATACAGCGCCACAGACTGGGAGAGGTCAGTTGACGATGAGCGCAATGTCGTCACCATCCCATCCATCTTAGCCATCTCGATGGGTGGTGGGACGTGAACTGGCGAGATCTGGTTGTAGACAGTGAGGTCGGCAGGAAGGTAGCTGTAATGACTTCCATAATTCCTTCCAGTCCATGCAAGAAGCGTGACATTGTCTGAACGTGTCAGGATATATTCCAGGAGACGACCAACCGCCTGATTTCCTTCCCCGTATATGACCGGGAGCGCAACATTGAAGATACCGAATAGCGAATACGCAATATCTTCCTCGCGTGTCGTTTGACGCATCGAAGCTAGATAGAGCTTCTCACGGGCCCTCTCTAAGCCTGGCTGAAGCGTGGCTAACTCCTGTGTCGTGAAGTTCATTGCTTGCTCCATCTCCGACAGGATTTCGGGTGACTCTTTATGGTTGAAAATATCCAAGCCAAGGTATGGCTTCCAGTCTTCGGTGTAAAACTGGACTACCTCGGAAGCAATGTATTCTTGGTATGTCCACCCGCGAGTGTTCCAGACACTTTTCCACAGACAGCCAATCTCCTGGGAGCCCGAGAAGACACCAAGGAGGTGAACGATCGTGAGAGATGATCCACGATACCATCTAAACATGGCGACTAGTGATTCTTGTTGAACCCCCTTGTCGAGCTGATTGACACAACACGTGTCGCTCCATGCCCACTTGAACTGAAGAGTGAGCACCAGCTTGCAGAAATTCTGCAGCTTGTTGACCGACGGAGTCGCTAGTAGCTTGTAGATCGAGGTATTCTCTACTTGCTGGAACGTTGGCTCATTGGGCTGCCACCTGTGTGATAGCATCACATATTGATAGAACTTCTTCACTTCTTTACGAATGCATGAATGGTTGATCCATTTGGTCATCGAAGACCGCATCTCGTCATAGATAGGGAGTTCCTCGAATGCAGCAGCTTGTTGTGCCTTGTCGTAGAGGCGACCGGTCTCTGTGTCAATGAGTACACGTGGCATGTTGCGAATGGTTTGCTCGACAATATTTTGAATCGCAGCTGTAGCATCGACGTACTGAGAACGGAGCTCTGACAAAAATTTAATCAATACATTTCGATCGATGCAATACTAGGGGTCGTTTTACCTCGGGTCTCTGAGCCGGTGGATTGTTCGAGCTTCGAAAGCATTATCCTGAATGCCTGGAATGCTTCGCTATAGTGTCCCATGTCGTGTAATGCTGCATGCTTCCCCTCATACCCACTGTGGGATAATGGGTCAAGTTTGGTGACCTAGTATGGATGTGAGGTCTGTTTGATGGACGCAAAACATAAGATGCGTGCCTCTTCGCTCCGCTTCAGAAGAATATCGTTGACGTTCGTTGGGTCGAGCAACATGGCGTTCGAGTAGTGTCCGATTGCTTCGTCATGTTTCTCAGAGTCCCTGGCGGTGTCTCCCAGTTTCTCTAGCTTCTCCGCGCAACGTCCCCGGAATTCTGAGTGTATTCAAATCAACGATGACTGTGTCACCATTACAAGCACTCACCGAGTTCCCATTGCGCTCGCTCGTCATGGTTACATTTACTCTCTGGTGCCTCATTTTCTATCTGTCGGAAATACTCCACCGCCTCCGTGAGACGACCATGCCCTTCCAAAATGTCGCAAACGGCACGGTATACGGAAAACCTTGGAATTTTGAACTACACCGAAAGAGTAATATTCGACTGACAGGAAAACGGGAGCCTACCTTGGTTGCAGCACTCAATGCTTCGTGAGCTGGGCCACGAGCTAACATCGCCTTTGCCCACTTGGTCAATATCGTATTCGTATTCGGAGCTGAGGAACTGAACGATAACGCAGTAGAGTAAGCCGTAATTGCTTCGTCCCATATATCGGCATCCAAAGCCTCATCTCCAACCCTTTCCAGCGTTGTAACGCATCGGTTTGTGAACTCTGATGACAGGCTTGAATTACTCCCAGATTTGCGACGTCCAGACTCACCGATAGACCAGTCTGCGATTAGCTTGTTGGTTTTCATATCCTCGCCGACGCTATTTTGCACTTCCAGAAAAGACTCTACAGCATTATATATGCGACCCTGCAAATACAGGAACTCGCAGTGGCGTTTCAGCTCGTGTGCATGGATAATCTGGTTGAGACTATCGGTTTTGCGTTGAGACTCGACAAGCTGGACACGGAGCTCATAGTTAGTTTGTTCGAGAAGTGTGATTTTTGTTTCCTGTGCACGAAGATCAGCGCCAAGAGACTCTACAGTTTTGTTAAGGCTCTCTTCTTTCTGGCCGGCCGTGCTCCGAGACGCGGCGAGCTCATTACGAAGTTGCTGAACAGTTTTCTCTAGATAACAGAAATGTAGTCAGAGAAGTGCAAATCAAATTGACGACGAGCACACTTGAGCTCGTTTCCTGTGCTTGAAGGTCTGTGCGTAGTGACTTGATAGTCTTGTTCAGCCTATCCTTTTGCTCCTCGGTTTCGCGTTGAGACTTGGCAAGCTCGTCACGAAGTCCCTGGACATTTTTTTCAAGACGTGCAATGTTGCTGTCTAGCAGGCATGAATCTCAACGAAATGTGAGCCAGACTGACGATGGACAAACTCGATCTCTCCTCCTGCGCGCGTAGGGACTGTATGAGATCATCCTTCTCTTGAATTGCTGCAAATCCAGCGAGCTGAAAAGTAGGACTTATTCGTCTGATGTACGTGGTCCGGGGTGTGTGAACAAACTGACGCGGGGATCGCTCGTAACAGGTAGACCAGCACGATTTGCAAGTTTGGACGCAAGTTCGGCATTGCCAATCGCATTGAGAATGTAAGGGATGATCGTCTCCTCGTCGACACCGACTGATAGGACTTGGCCTTTCTTATTAATGCCGATGATCCCGTGAGTAGCGTCATGCTCTGCTGTGACAATGACCGTCTCCTCAGATACACGATTCATATATAGACGTGCTCCGGACTCCAGATCGTACAGGTGCAAAAAACCATATTCCGTGACCAGGAAGATGACACCATGCTTTTTAGATATCTGCATGGCCATGGGAAAGTCATCGGTAGCTTCAGGTGGGAAAAAAATATCAACAGTCTTTGGGCCTTGTTGACTCAGTGAAGCAGAGTCTAGTGCGGAGATATGAAGCTAGATATGGACTCCTAAAGTGAACATTCAACCCGCTTAAGAAGCGTTGCATACCTTGGCGCTAATGGCAGTTCGACGTGCAAGTATAATTAACTTTCTTACGGGCTCTTGATCGTCAAACTTGAGCTCCGCAAATGAGACAGCATGTCCATCGATTGGTTTGCTGACTCCCCGCTCTCTGCTATGCAGCTGCACCATGCCTCTGATCTTGAACGCGGGATAGGAAAGGTCCGAAGTGTTGGCCATGATACCGATTAATGCCATCCACATCCCATCAGAGGAAACACGGTAGTCGGTGATCTGTGCACCCGCAAGGTTCGACTCCCGATCAAAGGCTTTTTCCGGGACCAATCCCTTGTCTCCAAATAACCAATGGTACACTGAGGTCTCAGTGACCAATCCTATGGTCGTCTCCGATACCCACTTCCAGAACACGACGTCCTCCTTGTTGTGGAGAGAATTAACCATTTTCTTAGTCTTGACATTCCAAATCTGCAACTGACTGCCAGCTACGAAGGAGACTGTTAATGGCATGGTCCTACACGGATTGAGACCTACCCTTTAACGCAATAATTTTCTTGGAAGGATGCATGATCGCAGAATCAGAACTGATTTTCCACCGTAAAACATTGTTCCCGTTGGCGAGGTCAATTATTACGACTTGATTCTGTTCGCCATCTTTTTCCCGTATGCAAATGAAACGATCGGATTCTAAGGTCAAAGTCTAGCGAGGCTTCTATCAGGGGTTTTTGAGTATACCTGTGACTGGACAAGACTCACCTAAAAGTAGAGTAGCGAGCAGATCGAGTGTGTCAGTGTGGGTTGAAAGAGCCTAGTACGCCGAGTACCTGGGATGAGAATGAATCTTCCTGCACGCCCAAACTGGCAAGCTGTAAATGTTCACGAAATGTGATGGGTTTCAATGCGCTTTCCATGGTTCAGGTGTTCTCAGTGACGGCCGTAGTGGTCACGAAGGGGAGACGCCAACGCGAGTACATCATGACGAAGCCCACATGATCACTTCACACATGCCGCATCGCCACCTCCCATTTCGGAAAACTGAAAGCACGACCGCAGTCCAGGGGACTTGATGGGGCCTTTGAAGGTGAGCCTCACGGGTAGTACGATACTACCGTGCCTTGACGTCGCACACCTGGTGTTATAATTTTTAATTTGGTATTGGGCCGGTTGAAGTACTAACCTGCCAAAAGTTGGTCAACCGTTCACATGAGGATTCTGTTGGCTTACCGACGAATGAACCCCAACGGACGGCGTACTGAAAAAGAAAAAAGAAAAAAAGAAGTGAGTGCGTCCTGATGGGCATTTTCTGGCCTAGAGTCGTACTCATATCGGTGATTCCGTCTCTGCTGCGACAGCGGCCGTGGTGTGCATGTTTGGATGCTCGGATGCACCAGAAGGTCCATTCCTCGGTGACTCAACAGAACGGTGATCGAGTGTGAACGCAAGGACTCTCCGAAAGGTGCGATCCAAACCTTTGGTCTATACCACAGACTCGGAACGGGGCGAACCGCAAAAAGGTCACGGCCAGCATGTCACACCTCAAAGTCTCGCGGTCTGGTCACCAGACTAATCAATCTCACACAACGTCGACTTGTTATAGGACTCCAATGTAAGTTTTACAGATCTCCCGTCTTCTAGACCAAAAAAAAAATAACGGGTGACCCGTCGACGAGACGCATACTGGCATCCCATCGTACATTGTGAGTGGCCATTATCGGTTCGTAAACCCCTTTGAAAATTTCGTCGAGGTTGACTACGCTAGTCTGACACGTTATCAAAACACCACAGAAAGAGAAAGAATAAACAAAACATCGGAGATCGAGTCTCGAAAGTAGGCAGCCACGTCTACGCGCGTAAAGGACCGCCCCTCACTTTGGCTCGTACCCACATGCTCCCAGTGAACGCGTGCGCGCCACGAGCGACAGCAAGACACGGGGAATACTCGGACGAGATATGGACGCACCACGCAACCGCTCCATCCCAAACATGCCAACCACCAGAGATCACAGCCCAATATGTTCGCGTTCGCGTCATCGTCCGTAAACATGAATCGGAGGTTCATCGCTCCACTCCATGCCGCACGCAACCGCGTCGAAGACGTGGATGTAGACGTGGACCCTCGTGCTCGTGCATGCACGCACTACAGGGGCAAGCTGGGTCCAGGGTTATTTCATCGTCGATCCTTATCCTGATATGACTTGCACCAGGATACGGCCCGTGCTCACAAGCGATTCGGAGCACATTACATTTCCAAGTTCCTGATTCTGCGCCACGAACAAGGGCTGTAACACGGCCCGGCATCAATAGATCACTGCTCGTCATTCACGACAGAGGAGATGATTTCAGCATTGTATCAAGCATCCTAGATAAGTACGACCCCTCTCCCGCTCAATCTACAGCAACCTATCGAGCCTTGGCCTCGGACGGGCCGGACCGCGACTACTACAGTATCCTTCGACTTCGACTTCCAGCCGAGAGCGAACAAAAGCCCGCGGAAGTTCGCTCCACTGTTCAATCACTGATGCGGGGCTCGGAACATGCCCCCTTCGCGGACTATGTTACAGAACCATCCTCGAAACGCCACAGCGTCAACGTTGTCGGGCGTTATCTCCCTTCACCATATCACACTCACACGTCGTCGATCGACCCTGACGTCGTTCAATCTTGTGGCATCCACCCAGCGCCGATATGATGGATCGATTCGTGCCACGCCTCTCACAGGTCGGTTACAGCAAGGGTCGTCTACTGGATGGTTCAGGAATCATGATGGTCCGTGTGTGCAATGTCTTATCGATGCGGTAGGTATGGTGAAAAAGCGGAGGAACGTGATGGCGTATCACATTCGCACATGTATATCTTCCTGCCGGTTCCCGACTCGTCTTTCGAAGCTTCGATTCCTCTTTGTGCAGGTCCGCCCGCAATTGATGCAGATGGGCGGCCGAAGTTAACTTTGTCATCCACCATGCCTGAGAGACAGGGGGAACAAGTCAGGTGACCTGACACCGAGGGAAAACGTTGCGGTGTGAATGGTTCAACGTTCATCCCTACAGCTCAAATGAACGGCGGTGCAACGAGTCCCGTTGTCCTGTGATTACACGAGCTCCTTGATTGGACCACGCGCCATCTTACAGCACGACTTGCACAATCCGCTATCCCAATTGGAGCGCGGCGAGTAGAGTAGCTCCCCGTTTCCTCGGCACCTCGAGAAGAGCGTGATCTCGTCCAGTGCGCGTGTGCTCCGCGTGGATACGAAACGGCAATCTAACCGTTCTTGTCATTGTTCCGGAGGTGAGAATCGCGGACCGAACTGGTCACCAGACCCGAGCATGACTGCGGACGCTGTGAGATGATGGATATCTGATTAGTAAGTCTGAAACCGCCCGGATCTCCTACCCCAACGCCCAAATGCTATCACGTATATCACGCCACCAAACACTTGTTACCACGACTCGAAAGAGGGGTCCAGACCCTGAGGACTGTTGCTATTAATCTTGGTGGCGTTCCGCGGCCGAGCACACCCGTGGGACCGACGAGAGACGAGATGAATCCATTATGGCATTGTATTGGTGTTGCACCACATCGGGAGTTCACGGCGGCAAATGACTCGGTATTCGGTACATGGCATTCCATCCGGGAGTCGGGCGTGGTGTATGCTTCGCGAGCCGTTGGCCACTTGCCATGCCCACCATCGAGAGTGTTGACGCCAAACAAGGTCTAGGGCCACATGCCCCGTTCCGGGACGTGTCCTCCGGGACGAAGTCAGGGTCCCCGGGCGTGCGAGTGGGGGCGTCCAAGAGGACAGCATGTTCCCTGTCGGCGAGAACGTGGTGTTTGACCATAGGAGGTATAGATGAAGGGAACGGGATCCATACCGCATCCACGGTAACCATCTATTTACAAAGGTCCGTGAAGTTGGCAGGGGTGAGAGTCCACGAGTACGTAAACTAGGCGCCTTTTGTAGTGTCGGGTGGCGATTCACGTTGAACCGCCGCGCGAAATAGCCATTGGCGTCCTCGACAAGCGGTGCGGTGCGAGACACGACGTCACTGAGCCAAGGAAGAGACAAAATGGCGAGTGGACGATGCACACGACAGTGAAGCCAAATATGGTGCCTATGCAGGGATCCGATAAGTGGCCACTGGAAATGGAAAGACAGAAGGTCGAGGAACCTTCGATTCTGGATATGGAAGAGGCGCAGTGGTGAACCGCCAACAAGCGCAAAACAAGGAAATTTCGTGGAGTTGGACGGAAGCCAGCCTATTAGCCCAACTGCGGAAGATGGGTAGATTCCCGAACTGGCGACGTGGAGGTCAATGGAGCGACCGTTGGACGGAAATGCCGTCTTTGTCAAACGGACGGGGACGTTAGCCAATATGGGCTACGTGGCTGACAAGAGAGGCGATGCCGGTCATTGCACCGGGCGAGAAATGAAAAATAAATAATAGTCTTTGAAAGAGTGGGAGATACGGTGGGCGTCCGGAGTACTGGGACTGGGGAGAAGGGGCACGAGATCCGGAAAGGCACGTTATCGGAGCGAGTGGATGACTACGCGATGTGCGACGCGGACGGGAAAACGTGTGCTGATGCAAGCTGAGTTCCATGACGTTGTGCACAGGTGTCTAGAGGATAATCCTCTGCAACCGCGATTCAGCTGCGGGCAGAGAATCTGCAAGGATCAGGTGAGAGTGTCCCCCATGGGACCGTGAGCGCCGTGGCGAGTCTGTGAAACACTGGATTTCCGTTCCTGCGGTGATGGGCCTCATGTCTGTGGGGTAAGCGTCTTGCGGGGAAAGAGGGGAGGACGAGGACGGACGTGGGTAGGGAGGGGAGGGATTCGACTGGCCGCCGGGTGTAGCCGGGGAGGCGCAAGCGCAAGTAGCGTAGACAATTGGACGGCTTGTTTATTATTATCATGTTCCGCTTCGACCCTATAAATCGAATACCCACTCGCCTCTCCGTCCGCCCCCCCACCTCATGACAGAGTACGACTACTCCCCCGCTGCCTACGAGCGCTACATCGCCCAGCAGGCCCGCGTCTCCAACTGGGTCAGCGACACCCTCCAGCAGTCACATGCCTACTCCAATCCGTTCGTGCTCTCCCCGACGCTCCGCGATCGCTCGTTCTACGATGAGCACGACGATCCCCACCACCACGACCAGTGGTCAATGAGCTCTCGGCCATCTCGGTCACGCAGCAGGTCCCATGTCGACCATGCTCGCAATGACCGCACACCCCCCTCGAGGCGTCGCTCACAGTCGCATTCCCGCTCTCCATCCACCCCCAGGGACGTCTACCCATCCCATGGCCAGGGCTACATGTACGCCCAGCCTCATGTCGCCGCCCGCACTCCTGCACGTGCCGCGCCGCAGAACTACCCATACGCACCACCAACAGGCCCCGCCCACAGCCCCACTC
>JBBPJX010000921.1:0-10186 GCA_038088955.1 Neotropicomus parvogracilis | reverse complement strand
CGGGGCGCGCAGACACCTCGACGACGTCCCCCATCTCGACCATGCGCACCTCTAGCTCGGCTACCAAGGTCGACCTGCCTTCGCTCCCGACGTCGCCCAAGTCCGCGCGCCCGCAGAGCAAGTACGAGCAGTCGACCGTCAGACATATGCCGAGCAGTGGCTCGATTTCTGGGAACGGCAAGGAGACGCACGAGCGCGCTCCGTCAGACGATGACGAGTACAGCGAGCAGCATGGGAGTACGTACCCCAGAGGCGCGAGCGTCGAGCAGAAGCGGGACGTGGACGACGACGAAGAGTTGCCTGATACCACCATGCTCGATTCGGTCATTTTACCCGCAATAGCCTCGGTGAGAGATTTTCTTCGTGAGAGTCACGCTGGCTCACGTTCTCGTCAGTTATTCCCTCGCGTCTCGACACAGGAAGCGCGGGTGGCACTCAGCGCGCTGCAGCGAGCGTTCACAGAGGCGGAACGCATTATACCCGGTGTCACGCTGGAACTCGTCAACGAGATCGTCGACTCTGTCGAGCGGGTCGAAGACAGTCAACAGTGAAAAAACGAACGAGGGAGGTGTAATCATGATATCTCGGCCTTGTGCTTGCTTTTCCCCTCCCCGCTGTGCGCGCATTATAATCTGGACTCCAATGAACCTTATCCTACTACGTACGAGCGAGCGCAACGCTGAATTATAACAGGCCTGGCGTGCCCATCTCTACCATGTAACACTGATCGAATACGGACTTGTGTGTGTGTGTGTCTATACCCTGTTGTCGCGCGGACAGAACGAGACGTTGTTTAATCGCCGGGATTGACCGTCCGTTTCTTCTTGGCCGACGAAGGGCCCTTCTTCCTTGCTCGCGTGACCTTGATAGGTTCTGGCGTGCTCGCCCGCGTATCGTCGTCTGGCAATTCGTACTGCTGGAACGACGGCAGCGTCGGAGGTGGCGTCGATATCCGATCAAACAAACTCGGGGTCGGATGTCGAGAGGGCGGCGCCGATACTTGAGGTAGTGGCTCAGACGTAACGCCCTCCGGCATTTCGCCTTCCTTCTCCACTACGAAACGAGGCGGTGCAGAACGGGGAACGTCGCTGCGAAGCGCAAACAAACGGGGCTCCTCTGGCGAGCAAGCGGCATCAGCGGTGCAAGCCACCAAACAAAGGTTCGCGATCAAACGTCACCTTTGGGCATTGGTGGAGGCAGGTCGTCCAGCCGCACCACCGGTATGGAGTCGACGTCGTCCACGGTCGTCCCCGTCGGTCGTTCGTCCGTGATATAATACGGGTCCTCCCTCCTCCTCTCCAATCGTTCCGCCTTGAGCTAAAAGAAATCGCGTCAGGCGTGCATGAACAAACATCATCGCCAAACTGACCCGCTCCCGCTCTGCGTGCTCCTCCGCAGTCTCCTCTGGTTCCTGAGGAACGAGCTCTTCCACGATCGAATTCTCCTTGCGACTCTTCTTGCTTCCTTTGGTCTTTGTCCGGTTCGACCTTTCCTTCTCTTTGCCCTTCTTGCTCTTCTTGATCGTTTTCTCCACCTCTTGACCTTCGTCGTCGACAAGGGGTTCCTGCATAGCTGGTACAATCCAGGCATCGAGATCGAGGCCATCTGGGACAGGCACGCTCGTCTGAGCAGCCGGTGCGACTGGTCCAAGCTCATACGGCGATACCAGAGGCCGAATCAAATACAAGCTCTTGGGGAAATTCGGTTCAACGACGGTATCGAAACTAGAGGTCGGTGAATCCGACAACCCATTTTCTCCCCTTGGTCGATACGACGCCAAATCGTGCTTGATGAAGGTGAACAATTGAAGGATGTTTGCGGCCTATAGGGTGTTCGTATTTGGGCATAAGATCGACGACGTACGACTTACCCGCTCCTGCACTTCAATGTGCGGGCTTGAGATAAACTCTTCCATTTGCTCGATCATAGTTTCCACGGCGCCCTTGACCTTTTCCAAGAGGTCATTTGTCCACTGTTGAGCAGCCTCGGTAGCCCAATACCCAAAGATCTTATTCGCTGCTTGGATATACACTGCAATGATCTCCGGATCCAGGAAAGCGACATTTGGATGCAAGAGGTAAGGCAAGAGTTCCTCCGGGGCCAGCAATTCGCTGTAAACGATCCAAGTCAGAAACCGACACGTGTGATCACCAAATATGACACGCACTCGCAAAACTCTCCGCATATCCATGCAGCGGCCCATAGAATTTCGGAACAGCTCCCTGACTCGCCTGAATTTAACAAGAGCGTCTCGTCGGAAAGGACCTTGACCATCAACTTGACGGCATAGGTACGCGCTGCTCTCACGCGACCAACGACATCCACCAATTGATCACGAATTTGCGCACCAATGTCCACGTTCGAGATATAGGCAAGGTCGACAAGGACAGAGAGATACCACTCAAAGTCGACCACGTTATCGTAAGTCGAATTGGAGCACATTTCGATGATACGTTGTGAGAGGACGAGACGGTAAGCGAGAGATTGTGATGGAGCGGACGGTGATTTCGAGGGAATGGAGGGAACGACGTGTTGAGTCAGTGATTGAACTGCGGAAGGAAGAGACGGGCCTTCGGGTTGAATAAGATGAGAGAGGAGTTGCTGGACGATGGATTGTAAGTTGTGGCGAGTAACCTGTGTTATTTGAGAACATATTTGAGACGGGAAAGGGTGATATCCGCACAAGGGCTGTTACGAGATCAAGAGCTCGCATTCGGATGCTAATGTCGTCGTCGTCAACGCTGGCGAGAATCGTATCCTGATGTTCTGCGACCAGTTCCGGATGGGTAGGTGCTATTTTGACCATTGCGAGGAGGGCGATGTACTTGACTGCTCAGTCGGACGATAAGTAAAGTGCACGGGACGTTTAATCATTACACTGACGATTCTGATCTGCATCTTGAAGGAATGCAGCGAGCTTTGAGACACAGGTTCGAGCAAGAGGCAAGCCAGACGATCCCTGGAGCATGTTTCCGATTATGCAGGTGTGGACACATTCGTAAAGAAGAGAGATTGCGGAGGTGGTCGTGATCAAGTCGGTTATTGGAGGTTTGAGTTTCTTGACCAACCGTGGTTCATGAGGCGAAAGGGCTCCAAACTATGGATCGATAAGCACATGGGATGTGAACACCAGTAGACACAAAGCAGACCAATTTGACGATCTTGATGAGCATCCAGTTGTTGGAAGAGGTGGTGAGCAAGTGAAATAATTGGGGTGCCAGTGGTAGGTAATCCTGGGGGTTTCGCCGAGCAAGCTCGCACAATACATTGACGGTAGCAGAAACAACCCCTAATAAGACCGTTAGAATATAGGTGGGTTGTAATGGGAACGGCAGACCCGGATCGGAATCATCGAGTTTCTCCTGCATGCGGGTGATACTTTGACGGAGGACATCGGGATATTTCTCGCATACACGATACAAAGTGAGGACGGCTCTCTTGCGAATGTGGGGTCGGGAATGGTTGAGCATGGCTATAAGCTCGGGGCCGAGATCTCGTGCGAGGTCGGCTGTGACTATGTCAGACACGCCGTTCAACGTAATGGCAACGTCAGCGGGACTGGAGCTCAGATCCTAGCATGCATCAGGAGGATGTACGAAGAGGGAGAGTGAAGGAAGACACCTTTTTGAGGAGGTTTGTTGTGAGCATGAGAACGTCCGTGTCCTGATTGAAGGACTGTGCTGCAGCGAGGTAACCGACGGTCTTGATGTGAATCTTTGGAGAGGACATGACCTCGACGACGTGGAACGAGGCCCAGGCCATGTCGTAGCCAAGCATGTCGAGCTGGGTGAACGGCATGAGGTCGCGGTACGGCGGGGAGGGGGCACACACGCACATACGTTAGCTTCATGACGGCGCCGGCCTTGAGCTCCATGTCCTTGCTCTTGATCTCGCGTCTGATTTCTTCATTGGCCTGGGCGATGAACTTTTCCTGATCGTCCTTGTTCGCCCTGAGACCTCTGATGAGGTCTTGCAGCGTTCGCTCCCACATTTGAGTGGACCCGAGGACGCGTCGAATGTCAGGGTGCCTTGTCGTGTCGTGCCAACCCGCAAACGGACCGCCTGGTTGCTGATGGCTTCACAGCCCAACTGTGGGGCCCTTGTTGGTTGGTACCTTTGTGTGAGCGCCGTGGCTACCGTTTGACCTCGAAGGGGAAACCCGACCAGCTTCGTTTCGTTCCTCTCTTACCTTCTTTCTTTCGCCATCTCGTCCGTTTTATGGAGGCGCCCTCCTTATTACCCTCACCCTCCCCATCGCGACCCACGTCCTTTCTCCCCCCACCAGACCAGGATCGCAGCTCGACAGAAACTACAATATTCACCATCTACTCCATGTACGGAAACGACGAACAACGCGCTAGCTGGTCTGCCTCTCACTTCGACAACAACTCTCGAGAACTCGATCTCTCTCTCGGAGACAGCTTCACTTACAACAATACCTTCTTTAATCATCCCAGTCCATACCCTCCAAGTAAAGATGCAACATACCTCGATCTCTCCGTTGATTCTCGCCCGCGAAGCAACCTCCCAAATCCTCATGAACGCGTACATCTCTCCTCCTCCTCTGATACCTCTCCCCACCTGGAACATTCTCGCATATCCTCACACTGTGCCCCGTCTCCTGTGCCAAAGGACACCCTTGACCGTCCCCCACGCTCACCACGCGTTTCATCCGGCCAGAATCGTCCAAGGAGCACAGTTACTACGTGTACTTCACAAGCATACTTGGAGCCCATCTCCCCTCCTTCACTCATCAGTTCTCTTCCCACCCCTCCTCACAGCCGCCCTCCATCCAGCCTCCGAGGATCTGACAAACCCTTACCTGTCCCTGCCCTGTCTTGCGTACCATCAATCCCTTCTTCTTCCTTAGCTCCGCCCCATTCCACTCAAACTCCCTCTTCTTCCACCTCCACGAGACAACAGTCACGACCCAGTCCTCCTTCCAGCAAAACGTCTCTCGTCCCCTCAGAAGGAGAAGACCCGGATTCTTTTCATGTGCGCAGTACATACGCCCAGCTTGACGCGACCGGGGTCAAAGGTGATGGGTACGAGGACGGTGTCGAACGTACTCGCGCTCGACTATGCGCGAGCAGAGAGAGCCAACTCCGTGCCATCGCGGCCTTAGGCAGCCCCGTAGACAAATCACGCGACCTTCTTGTCGAGGAGGTCAACGTCCTTGCCAGCCTGGACCGGTGAGCTGTCCCATAGTGCGCCCTCTCGTTGCTCATTCTATCGTCAGCTATGGTTTTTTCACCGTGGTTTCTCATGATCGGCTCGTTCGCTTACCGGCAGCACCACTGCTTAAGCACCTCACCACCGTTACCGCAGGCCCAAAAACAGCTTCATGTAACGCTGTGTCCGTCACTTCATTACCGCCTCCATCATCTCCGTTAAAGGAAGCGGACCGGATTGCCAAGTGGGGTAGAATGATGCAAGCCTACTCTCGTGACCACGGTGGGAACGTCGAATCATGGGGCGTAAAACCGTCAAAGGCACACAAGTTGCGCCGCCGGGTTTACAAGGGCATTCCTGACCGATGGAGAAGCGCAGCCTGGGAGGTACTCATGAACGCCTATACCAAGTCAGGCTACGAGCAAATCGTCAAACTAGGGGAGTGCTATCGGTCTGATATCGAGAAGCCATCAAGCTATGATATACAAATTGATCTCGATGTCCCAAGGACGATCAGTGGCCATGTCTTGTTTCGGACACGGTATGGGCTGGGGTGAGTCCAGTCTTACTGTCGCCGTTTTATGCTCACATTATGTACTAGTCAACGCTCCCTCTTTCACGTTCTCCATTCATTTTCTCTGCGGTGTGGACAATGTGGTTATGTTCAGGGTATGGGCCCGATAGCCGCAACTCTTCTCTGCTACTTTGGGCCAGAGAAGGTCTATGCGGCCCTGACGCGCCTGCACGACTCCTATGCCATGCATACGGTCTTTTCCCCCGGTTTTCCTGGTCTTTTGGAGGCCATCTACGTCCAGGAGCGAATCATGCGGCTCAAAATGCCTGATGTCTATTCTGCTTTTAAGAAGCACATGATTCCAACGACATCGTATGCCACCAAATGGTATATCACTCTGTTCGCCAATTCGGTACCCTTCCAGACACAGTTGCGACTATGGGACGCGTTCCTGCTAGACGGCCAAGACGTGTTTGTCGCCGTTGCCGTTGCCATCGTTTGGGTGTACCGAGGTAATGTCTCAGTTCACGCGTGACAATGCGGCCAGAGATCTCATCTCGACGAACCACGCAGACCACATCACGTCAAGCTCGGCGAACTTTGAAACCGTGTTGTCGTTGTTGTCATCTTTCTTTGTTCCGGAAGACGATGACGCCCTCCTGTCCTGGATAGAAGCACTCCTAGGCGACAAGAAGCTGCGGGCGCAGATGCACGCTTGGCGTCAAGACTGGCATCAACTCGTCGCCTCAGGCAGGGAAGGGACGGAACTTTTATAGCCTGGAGCCATTTCTTGTGCTCCCGTCGATGCCCTGATTCGCGTCGCTTGCTTACACGCGCTTTCTTTTTTTTTATTCCATTCACATATACTTTCACGTCGTGACGAACGCTTTACATCGTCTCCGGAACACACTTGGTTATTTATTGCTTACAACCACAAGGTAATCCACCGTTGTATTCATTTCCCCTATAACCTTCGGGTGTACACTGCAAGTCGAATTAAATGCAATCATGTGTGCGTGGCTTCATGGACGGACAGGGTGTGCAAACAGTGATATGATTCATGAACACGAACCAGGACGGGTACAAGTTATGCAGGATACGGGTCACACACAAGTACCAACACGGTCCCTAGGTTCGATCGCAGGTTGAACGTCTCTGGCTCCCTCCACTCTAGGAACGTCCTCTCCTTTCTTACCCACAGCGTTCCTCCAGTTCGTCCTCACCAACACGACCGTAGCTACCAAGCACGAGCATGCTAAACTGACAGTCAAGCCAACCCATAAACCAGCGAGTCCCCATTGTCTCGGCAAAGCGAGATATACTCCCAGCGGGATACCTGAAAGGACACGCGAGTCCGTCATTAACCAACCCCTTTCACTAATGCTGCCCGCAGACGACAGAAGAAGCACCGACCTACAAAGTAATCCGCACTGGCGATGACGTGTCAGAAATCCTTCTGGGGATGCTCGTGAGAAGTAATGATCACCTTGCGTTGAGCGAGGGGAACACGGCAGTTTTGCCAAGCGAACCGAGGGCACCGTCGACCCACGCTCCGAGGCCATGGACAACCTGAAAGGTAGCTATGACCGGCAACAGCGCAGACACGCTCCGAATGATGACTGCGAACCGCGTCTCGGACGTCTGAGAACGTGGTAGACCTAGCGACACACCCACCAGGATCATTGTTAAATAACTCTCCCCACGACGTCGCAAACGCAACGAGGACATTACTAGGAGGGGGTGGTGGGGTCAGCGCTCCCAGTCGACCATCTATCCCGAGACAAACCTGATCACGATCACCATTCCCAAAGTACAGGCGAACGCGACAAAAGTGGCAATCTTGGCACGTTGGACATCACCTTTTGCGATCCACTTTTTGATGCTGTCAAGGAGAACTGAGCCTTGAGCGGGTAGTGCAGAATGGAGTTTTCACTACCGGTCAGATGAGGCATTGCTCACCGCTTTCGGAGCCTGGTACAGCGTCGTGGCGGTCGTAAGCAATACCGCCTGTGTCGCGAGGGCGCCTGGACCTAATCTAGTATCATCATAATAACAATCAGACATGCATGAAAGGTCAAACATACATGCTCGCAATGACTGTGATGTCGTCAATAATAAAGCCAAGGTGTCGGGAACCACGGACTCGCCTCCTCCAAAATCCTTTGACCAGAGCTGAGATGCGCTCTTTGAGACGCCAGATAAGCCAGCGAAGACTAATGCTCCTAGGCCTGTGAAGACGGTGATCTCTGAGTGGTTGCCGCCAGTTGGTCGACCAGAGTCGCTGTTTTCACGGACGGGTTCGTCGGGAACGATGTTTTGTCCTCGTAGATATTGCACTTCCTCTCGTATCGCTCGCTGGACGATATAAATAATCAACATGATGGCAATCGCATTGTGACTCAGGACAGAGCATAGTGGAGCACCAGCGAAACCTAACCGAAAGGCAGGTATCGGGCCATCGACTGCGAAATGTGACATAAAATGCCGTTCAGTCCGGGCGACCAGCGGCCCATTGAAAAGTACCTCACCGAGGATATAATTCAACAAAAGGTTTAGAGGCGCAGTAGTAGAAAGGATGCGTGTGTGCACATGTGAAAGCCCTTAATATCTGTCAGCACGACGTGATTGTCACCAAACATGGTGGCTTACCTTGGGACGTTAGATATCGCCTGTTTGCTGGCGTCAGCGTTATTCACAAGAGAGTACACCCAATTACTTTGCTATTTCACCAATCGCATACCCCGGAAGGCCTGCAGCTGTGACTCGGAGAAACTCGCTCGCGGGGGCAGCGACCTCGGGTGGTTGGCCAAGTCGCTGCAAGATGGAACTAGACTGAACAGCCCATAGATTGGTGATTGGCTGAAGAAAATTAATAGTATTTGGCATCTAGGCTCTCAAGCAGCGGGTCGCACTTACAAACAAAATGATGCCAGTGACAACTGTTGCTTGTACACAGGCTATCTTTGCGACATGATGATTTGGAGCGCTCGCGAGTACTTTGTCCAACGAACTGGACCATAAGATTAGAACGTTTGCAGAGACCGAAAGATGGAAAAGAGACGGTCATGACTGACCTGATGAAGCCCTGGATGACACTATACCCCGTCACACTCGCTACTGCTGTACCAACTGTGCTGGCAGCAAGATCCGTAGTCGACAGGTGTCCCAAGGATACTGTGGGTGCTATGACGAGTGAATGTTCCTGTATGTGTGTACTTGAACGTGGTTTGGCATATTGTAGAGCGTCCTGTGTGGAACGATACTCACAACAACCATCCACCGCCATCCCTTGCCAAAACGTAACACTCCACGAAAGTTTTCAAGAGGAGCCCATGATGTTCCGATTCTGCATTGTCTAGAGCGTCGACATCTGGGAGACGGTTCAACAGAGGGGAAAACACGCGGCGAAGCAAGCCCTCGGCCTGTTTGGTCGCGAAAGCCTTGGGGTCCTGAATGGCACCCAATAAAGGTGTTGTTTCGGTAGCCAACGCTTCGACATTGGGTGCGCCGTCATGTTTTGAATCGATAAAGTACGCGCCAACTACGGGAAGCTTGGCAGCGTAAGCGAAGACAATGGCGTGCATCCTAGCAAGTACGAATGCTTGTGCCTTGTCCTTGATGTCCTCTGTAGCAGCGCCGGTGGCAATAGCGCTCGCTACACTGCCGACGAGAGTTGGAGGATTCCCTGCCGAGGATTCGATGGTGTCGATGGCCCCTGTAATGGGGGAACTCGTGCCAGCAAAGGACGTTTGTGATGTCGCCAGACCACCGATGGTAGAAGCATTGGAGCCCGAAGGCGGAAAGACGGCGCGCACTTCATCTTGAAGCCCATGAGATGCAATGGGTGGTAATAATCCTTCCGCATGAGCTTCGAGTCCCCCCGACCCGGCGCTTGTTTGCGATATCAAATCCCCTGCAGGACGGCTGTCGTGGCTCTGAGTAACACTAGGAAGGCTCGGAAGGTTTTCCTTGGCCACTTGGCAAACGACTTGCTCCATGTTCGTCCTGGAAAAGGTCTACAACGTCGATGGGATGACGCACCGACTGGCCTGAGCTGGGAAGGTGGGATTCGCCAGTTCGGTTCCATGATTCTGGGTCGTGTGGTTAATAATTAAGCGCCATATGCCTCATTTGAGTATTTTTGCCCTTGGGTGCCTTCGGGTCGCCAGAATGTACGGCATCCGAAGCTTGAACTGCGTCCTCTGATTGCTTGTTATTCGCTCAACAGGTTCGGGCTGGTATGTAGGGGAGCTCACCTGAATCCACTCACCGTACACAACCTTGACCACGACCAGCAACGGCGTATATACCGTGCATCCATGAAATTACCCAAGAAAGAGGTACCTTCGGCCCCATGTTGCAGGACACATGTTGGGGTCGCTTAGATACTTGTGGACCAGTGTCGGAGCGAAAGAGTTACATTCGTCTCGGTCGCTCTGCGACGATGGCCATGGCAGCGAGGCTTAGTGGGTAATCAGTCGAGCGTTGACCATCATACTG
>JBBPJX010000920.1:0-10200 GCA_038088955.1 Neotropicomus parvogracilis | reverse complement strand
AGGAAGAGGAAAGGGAAGAGGAAAGGGAAAGGGAAAGGGAAGAGCATGAGTTGATGGACACTGCATAAGAAGGGTGTCGGTCCCATGGACAAAGGGCATTCACTTCGTACGTTGTCCTGGATAGTCGAGCCTGGGTCTATGGCTGACTTTGATCACACACAATTTGTTTAGCAGTTAGGAATTGCATCCGTACACTGTCGCCGTTACGGTTGCCTAGCGTATGTCTTCCCATATGACGTAGAAAGACGAAAACCTAGTGATGGACAATGATGGTGGTTATTTTATTGCAAGTATTTTCTTGGGCGTATGTACGTATGGTCAACGCTATTGACTGCATGACTTGGGGTGCCCTACTCCAAAAAATCTGATTATCGCGACCGCCACAGGCCGCAAGAAATCGTCCGGCGAACTATCCTTGCTCTCTGTACCTTACTCTTGTCTGCGCCTCATCGCTTCTGCATCACCACAGAGCTGGAAGCCTGGAATACATGAGTTGCCCGTATCCCCAGAACGACCCATCTGTCCAAGAAGTCAATGTCCAGCGTGAAATTGAACGGCCTTCGTCCATCTCCTCGTCCGTACAGGCGACTCTGTACCTTTTCCCCACTGCGATTCAGACGAGTAAGAGACACACGGCCACGACAACTCTCCTATATACCAGAGCTGCGTTGGCACGTCGATCTGTCCGAAAAGCGCTACGTGATCCGGATACGACGTTCGGGCGGATGATCGTTTTCGGCACCGATGTCGTTCTCAATGGGAACTTTGCGCCATCAGTGTAGAATCTGCCACGACGGAATGCATCGTTTTGATGGGCTTCTTAGTGCCACGTTCGCCACGTTCGACAAGACTAGGAGCGTCTATACGTTTGTAAACACGAGACAGTCGATGTGATGAAAGGGAGATTCACCTGTTCCACTGCACGAATCGACCCAGTCCAGTTTTAGTGACACCCGTGCCACTAAACATCTGGACCGCCTCCCCGTCCGTTTCCAGCGAACAATTGGTCACATGCGTCTTCAACAGCGCAATCGGTCTGCACGCCATGAGCAGACCGCAGCATGGACCGAATCGCCGCACGCGATAGTAGCAACTCCGAAGAGCCGACTTAAGTCAAGTCGGACCAAGTCAACCAACCACGTCGTCCTTCGTTTTCTCACCAAGAACAGAAAACTCAACATTATCGCTATGAAATTGGGTCCAGGACTCCATCTAAGAGGACTGAAGAATTCGACCACTTCCATGACGTATGATCAATCCATTCTGTTTTTCGACCTGTTTCCCAAGAATTGTGCTCCCAGGGACAACGTGGTTATGGTGATAGTATGTTGTAGTCTCAGACCATTGTCCGCGCATTCTGTCCGACGAATCTAGACCAAATATTCCCCCATATCAACGGAGCGTGTCAACGTACAAATTATTTTCGTGCTTCAGCTCGAGCAGCTGCATTGGAAGCCCAGCAGTTGTTTCTCGCCAATGCCACAGTACCGCCTCTCCTCTCTAATCTCCGGATCGAGCACTTCATCGGGCGCCTCGTCCCCTTCTGCGCCCCACGGCTCAAACGGGGAACAAGCCATCTGTGGACCTGTCACGCTTAGTCCCGTATCCTACGAGAAGCACGCACCTCCAACACCTTGGCGAGAACGCGTTTCCCACTCATCGGATCCGTCTCTACCTTCTTGATAACTTCCTCGAGCAGCCACTGACGCAGCACAAAACGCGGGTTAGCAGCCTTGACTGCCCTCTCCCGCGCGACGTCGTAATCTGGCTCTGCAGCCCATTCCGAAGCCTCCCGATCGATACGGTCCGCATATTTCTCGAGCCATCGAAGCCACTCCTCTGTCGCTTCCGCATGATCCAAGCGATCCGGCTCCGGTGTCCCACGAAGCAAACCGCCAATGAACACCGCTGTCCTCTCCTCATTCCCGTCTCTCCGCATATCCCGTCGGAAACCCGACAGCTTTCTAAATGTCCCATGGAAATCCAGTCGTTGACGCTCCATCACGTCCAGGAGGGGCTGAAAGATTTGCGACTGGTCATCGTCTACCTTGAGTCGAAGCGCGAGGCGCTTGCGTAAAAGGAAATTGTACTCGACGGAGCACGTCTCCTGCAGGATGCGTTCCATCTCGGATTGGGTTTCCTCGAGGGCGGTGGTACGCCACGACTGGAGGGTGTCGGAAGACGCGTCGTCGGCCCAGCCTCGTTTGACGGCATTGTTACCTAGGGATATTTCGGCGCCGGTGAGTGGGGCGAGCGCATTGAGCAGGGCGCGGCAGGCATAAATACTGTGGACGTCCAACGGTGGTCGTTTATACGAGAAGAATGCACTCACATCATGTTTGGTTGATGCTGAGTGTTCGATTAGACGACGGACTCGGGTGGGGTTGTTGATCTCACCATGTACGCGTAACGTCCTTCAGAGTCGCTGTGATTGCAGATATGATAAGAGTTAAAGACGTCCATGAATGCATACGGCCCTGTCATGGATGCTCGAATTGCGTCATGTTCATGCCATGAAGCACTTACCATAGTCGATCGTAAGGCCCATGATGGATACACTGGCATCACGTCAGAGAACTCACGGAGGAATCCCAAAAAGCGTACTTGTCCGTGTTGATAACGCCATGCATGAATCCGTATGCTTGCCAAGCCGCCACCATTCGTGCGTTCCGGCGGGCCACCTCAAACACCAACGCCTTGCCCCAGGCATCGCCCGCATCGACGTCGACCGCTTCGAGCTTCAACACCTTCTCGACGACGTATTCTCCCAAAATGCGCAATGCATCATAATCGGCGTCTTGTTGTCCCCCACCAAGAAAGAACATGTTCGTGGGTGGAGACAATGCCTCGAAATTGCCGATCCGAATGAAACTCTCGGAAACGCGGGTGCATATACAAGCCGTCTCTATCCTCTCGCGCAAGACTTGTAATTCAGGGAGATGTACCAGGCCAAGCGAACGGGTAGTGGGTATCGACAACGCATGCATAGCTTAAACAATAGGAGCTTCAGCGGGGGAACCTTGGCGTAGAGCGAATTAACCTTCGGAGCAGAGAAACTCTCTGATGGAAGAACGCAAAACGGCTAGCCCATCTGCAGTTCTAGAAAACGGGGTACGGCCAGCGCCCTTGAGCTGAAGTTCATAAGTCACGCCCACTTCAGACGGGTGAGGCGTCGAAACTACGAAACGTAGGTGGTAAACAAGTCAGTGCATACTTATGACGACAAGAAAAACACTCACGAATCGAAATTGCCCGTCCGTCACCGAGCTGACCAGCCCAATTACCGAACTGGTGCCCACTGTATCGGAGAGACCACGGTGCGTAACCTTTACCGCCAGCAGCGGCGTCCGCGGACATGAGTACTGCATGCCCGCCTAACACGTCGACGAGCTCCTGACGCACACGCGCTGCGCCCGACGACGCCACCCCTTCTCCCGCCCGTGCCTCGTCACTCTCTGAGCTCGACGGCACCAACGCAGGACGTCCAAGTGCAGCAAACGCATCTCCAACGTCCAAGTGCGGCAAACAATCCCGAAGACATGTCTCTGAAAGCCCGATGAGCGTCCTCTTCTGATCGCGCGCTCGCGGGACCATCTTGACGAGCTCGTTGGGGCCAGCTGGGCCGTTCCGCTCTAGCGCTGTCTGGGCTGGGACGGTCGCTTCGTGTTCCTTTAGCCAGTTCTCGATGTACGCAGCCTTGTCGTCAATCCCATCGGAGGTTGGGATGGGTGGTATCTGATAGGGAAACTCCAAGGGCATCGGTGAGACATAAGCAAAATGGGATTCGGCAGGTAAAAGACGGGCACGGCGTTGAATGCTGGGTCTCCCGGAGAGCACGTCGTGAATGAAGGCGGAGGGGGTCGGCTCGTTCAGGTCTGGGGTGAGATTGTGGGTCAGGATGTGCGACGGAGGGGGTAGAGGGAGCTCTGAGATGGGCACTTTGGGGAGTTTGTCTGCCATGGTGGTAATGGTTCGAAGCGGTGTGAATCGTCTCATGCAAGTTCAAATCCTTGCAAGCACCTCCACAGATCCTAACCCGTAGTACTAAGTAAATGTTCGATAACGCTCACGCGATCGCCTCCACTCACAGTTATGGCGGTACATCCAAACCAACCGACCTGCTATATGATAAGCTACAACGGCAACACACCGAAGCCCTCCAGTTGGACTTACCAAGAGACTTGGAGAAGTTCTCAAGACGTGCAAGCACCACCGATGGATATACGCTGGCCACGACACGCACGAACGGATAAACAATTCAGCCATCCAACCTGAACCACCCAATCGACCCCGGACCCGTATTCTTCAAACTACGCGGACACTCTGTGCGACAAGAGCAACAGTCATTTGGACCCGATTGCCCAAGAAGATCAAGGATCGACAATCGTCGGGGAAACGTCTTCTGCGACCACCTCGCCAGTGACCTCGGCGACTCAGACCCAAGGCCCGCAGGATATTTCGAGGACCCTTCGTTCGATCCACCACCTTGGTCCCCATCCCAATCATTTCGATTTCAACCCTCCGCTTATTATCCAACTGTCGCCTCACCGGAAGAACCATAGCCGACATCGCTGTTCCTCCATTTCAAACAACCCAAAAAATTGCTCTACTAGTCCTGAAATGTTGATAGGAAGAGTGGACCATCAGGATAAAGATGACCAGTATCCAGTGAGCGTTCGAACGTGAAATCTTGCCGTAACAACACTAATTCGACACGTGTGTTGTAAGGGCTCAACGGAATCGCCGGGCAGAACGAGAGGCATCCACTGCATTGAAGGAATGTTGGAAAACAGCGAAAACTCACTGGGGGAGCCCTGTAACAAACTGGGTAATGAACGTTATGCTAGAATACCAGTCAGCTACGGTGACAGTAGTGAGCACAAATCATCCCCCGGTCGAACATAGTAAACGACTTATGAGCGTGTATGCTGCACGGACAGGTCTGTGGGAACGAGTGTACTAATGTAATAGGTGCTATCTCTACAGGTTACTATCAACATCAAGTCGATCAAGACGAGACGGCTACTGTCATATTTACTCGTCACGCGAGTTGCATCCAATCATCCAAGATTCCGTTTGCTGCCGGTAAAATACTACCTCTCGTTATACACTGTACCGCCGCCTCTTCAACCAGTGCAAGGAGCGTTTGTGTCTTTGCTTTGAACAGACGCAGTGTTCGCCTCCATTCTGAGGAGTTCAGCAAAGTTTGGCCGCACGCTCTCTCCCAGCGTCACCCCATCCTCTCGTGACACCGCATTTTGGATGATCGCTCGGTACTTTTCTTCCGCCGAGTTCGACCATACCCTCGAGTTAAGCCCTGACATGTCCCAGACGCCGGCTGAAGGGAAAAATGACTTCTTGAAGAATTGCTCAACAGAGTGATCAGCATGTGAATAGTCATGCAGGCGCCCGCTTACCATCCTCGACCTTGATATAGAACATCCCGATGACCAGCTCAATTCTGTATCAGAGATGTAATCCTCCACCCAACAGTCGTCTCCGGAACATTGCCAGCGTAGCCCGTGCCTTCGGCATCGGACGAAGGCGCCTGTAGCAGACCTGACGTATGGACAAACTTTTGGCATACGCGAGCAAGGACCCCCCTTCGGAAGATCACGGATTTGGACCGAGGTTGTAGCACGAGCACCTCGATGCAACGACCGGACCGTCGCGGACCGCCGATTCAGTATCACGGACGGTATATGTATTAGTTACGGGAACTAAGTAAGCCAGCGTGCTTACACCCGACTGTAGAAAGGAACGTTATATAATCTTCTTTGTTCGCCATGAAGCCACTATCTCTCTCGCGTCTTGCAAACAAGGGAGGGGGCTTGTTTCGGAGAGTAAGCGTTTTCTGAGAACATCGTCCGAGAACATGAATTCAGTACCCTTCCTTCGCTGCACTTTCTACGACCTCGAGAGACGGACCCCAGTTCTCTCGTATGCAGTGAGTCACTGCAATCGGTGAATCCAACACGACCATCCAGCTTCGTTTGTATCGTGGGTTTGTAGGTATGACCTCGTAACCCCTGAGAATCCATAACTGGTCGCCAGCCAAGTGCGTTTGGACATTCACAAACTCAAATTGCTGGTGGCTTTGCAGCCGTGGTGTTTCTGGAGCGTCTTGGTCCAGGTCTCAATATTTGGCGCTGATGGACATCACCAGGAGTACCAAGATGGACAGACGCTCAAGAGAATACTTGCGATAAAATGACTACCATCATTCTCCATCACTTTTATCAAGGTCTTCGTCTTTCTACGTCATATAGGAAGACATACGCTAGGTAACCGTAACGGCGACAGTGTACGGATGCAATTCCTAACTGCTAAACAAATTGTGTGTGATCAAAGTCAGCCATAGACCTAGGCTCGACTATCTAGGACAACGTACGAAGTGAATGCCCTGGGACCGACACCCTTCTTATGCAGTGTCCATCAACTCATGCTCTTCCCTTTCCCTTTCCCTTTCCTCTTCCCGTTCCTCTTCCTCTTCCTCTTCCTCTTCCTCTTCCCGTTCCTCTTCCCGTTCCTCTTCCTCTCTTCCTCTTCCTCTCTTTCTCCTCCTCCTCCTCCTCCTCCTCCTCCTCCTGTCCCCTTTTATTGGACCCTCGTTCCTCTTCATCAAACACTATATTCAGGTCCGATTCGTCGTGATAGACCTAATAAACAAGTTACAAAGCTCTCTACGAACCCGCACGCATGAATACCTTCCAACATCGACCACCCAACAGGCACAAGAGCATTTTTCCGAGGAAAAAAAATTCCACCCGCCCAATATTTTGCGACTGCTTCGACTGAGGCTACAGTGTCTCCGACAAAAACCAATCTCCACCGAAGATTCTTCAATCCCCTTGGCAGGTAATCTCGCAGCTTCTCCATACCATCGTCTGGCGTTCCATGTTTCGAACTGATGGTTGCTTGGATCACGAAGATCTCCTGATTCAATACAATTGCACTGTCAATCCCAGGAAAGCCCTTCGGTGCAATCCAATAGTATGGAGGCTTCGCGACCCTCAGTGTATCCAAGACTGACGAAATAAGAGTAACTGGCGCTTGTAGCTTGGTGGTGTCACTTAGGCCTACTAGCCAGTGACATTCTATGGGTCTCGCAGCTGTAAAGTAGCTGTGGAACCAAGATTCATAGATGTATCCGGCACACTGTCGGGTCTGCTGCCATTGACTCATCGCACGGAAGAAATCCACCTTTGTGACATAATCTTGCTTTTGGAGTGCCTCTCCTAGAATGCAACGGAGAGTTGGTGTCGGCACACAAGTACAGGCAAGGGTGCGACGGATACCAGTCTCAGGGATGTCCTGGGGTCGACAGAAATAGAACTGTGACGGGGAACTGTCAAGGAGATTTTTCCCTTCTACTGCGAGTAGTGCAGTCGAGCACTTCCTGACAGCATCTTGCGCGCGGGCTTTGTACCATGCGTCGATCTCCAAATCCGAATGATTTACTTCAATGTATTTCAGCAATATTCGAGGAACCCCACCCCACTTTTTTGCAAGAGCGGTCAGACGTTCGACATCTAGTCCCAATAGCTTGCTAAAGTAATCGTCAGATCAGATCGAATGGAACATGTACCCCTCACGCAAGGTTTGAGACCTCTTCCGAGGACCAGATATCCATGATATAGCACTCAGCCCCGGCTTGCTTGCTCCATTCTTTCCAGCGTACTTCCCCGGGAGAGGTCGTTTGGATGGTCCGAATTCCACTCACGCGAGCATAAAAGAGGTCGTCTGGATTTATAATTTTTGCGTTAGAGTCCACGAGAGCCCATGTGACACAAGAATCTTCTAGCGTATCTGCGTCGAGAGGATGGAATGTGACTGTATCTCGAAAGATCGCGCAGACGGATCTGTCAACATCAAAGAACTGTATCGCAACTACACTGTTCCCCGCGAGCAGGTCGACAAGCAAGTAGATGATAAAAAGTGTTTTCCCTGCGGATACGAAACAAATATATAAACCCAAGACAAACTGAGAGTTGTTCAACACGTACCGATTCCGGGCTGTCCCGTAACGAAAGCCCCTTTGGAGTATAACCTGTCTGTCCGCAATGATCTCACCGCGGTGCGGTATTCGTCTCTCACAAGTATCTTTTCTTTAATGGTCGTGTTGAAAATCCATCGAAAACCGTTCATATATCCGGCCAGGTCGATGTATTCGAACCCATCGGGATGCGTCCGTTTCAGAGTCGCTTGAGAATTACCCCAAGTTGCTCTAGCAAACTCGTTCAGCTGGTTGCGTACTCTACCTGGAACAGTTATTTCTGACATGTGAGACGAGTGAGTGGTATAGGAGGAGATCTGTCGGAGTTTAAAGTAGCGGCGCAGCGGCTATCCCAAAAAGGGTGGTTTGCTGATGGCATGCATCGTTTTTGGCACTGATGGTGCTCTTCGCCAAAAGTGAAGGTAGACGCTGTACATCTGTTCTGCAAGCCACGGTAAAGCATTGTCGAACAGGTTAGACTAAAACCAACGTACTTTGCAAAAACGGGATCCGACTCACTAGCCCGTAAACCTAGAACACTGCCCATGTCTCCGATCATTCGACACTTGGTAGGCTGGGAATGTCACTCGTGTGCCGTTGGTGATGTGATCCACTTCTTTATCCCATTCAAGTTGACGACCCAAAACTTGCCATCGAGGCGTCTTGGTTGCATATGCACGCATCCCCACAACGTCGCTCCCAGAAAACGCATCCATGACGGCAAGACAAACCAACTCCCCACCCGAAACGAGACCCGAAGTGGATGACCGGCGGAAAACCGATGAGTATACCGCTGGGCAGATCTGTATGTGGTACATGGTCCAGGCATGAGCAGCGCGCTCCATGGCCCTCTCCACCTCGTTTCCACACCGCCCGTCAAGAGGTGTGAATCAGTTGATTCAAGACCCGTTCATATGTGTTCAGTATGACACTTTTCTGAATACTAGAATACAAAGTTTGTGCCACCGTTAATACAGTGTCACAGTACTAGGAACGAGCAAATACAAAAGCCTGCAGTACACTACTCGAAGACCACCTACAACTTCATGAAACTGATACTACTCGATCACGAGGGTGCGAAGCTGAATGATCATCCGCAACTCGAGCGGAAGCGCCAACTTGGCCACGATCCTCTCCTTGACCAGAAGCCGCCTATGTATCCCACCCGGCTTGGATATCAACAAGTGCGCGACGAACGGTCGTCGCAGCGGATGATTCCCGCGCTCTTCTATCGAGTCTGCCTCGGACTTGACCGACGCCAACGACTGGTCCCACACCCTGAATATACACAGGTACTTGCTCTCCAGCCGTCCGAATCCCAACCCCGTCTTGATCGGCTCCGCGAGCGTGACCGTTATCGGGTGAAGCGACTCCGCAAGAATATGATACTGATAGAACTTGGGTTCCTTCCCCGGCCCCGCTGCCTTCCGCGCCTCCGACATCGCCTTGGTCTCATGGACGTCGTACACGCTATACTCGAGCCCGTGACAGTGGACCTTGGCACCGGCCATGAAGTTGGCGGGGTGCTGTGCGTTGAGGCTGAGGCGTTCGGAGAGGTCGAAGAACCCGACGGTGAGCGTGTCAACTCCGCGCTGGGCGGCTTGCACGAGTGGCACGTACTTGTGTAGTGCGTCTTGGACGCGCAACGTCGCCGGGACGGGGTCGACGATCGGCGGGGCGAACGGGTCAAAGCACGCGGGCGAAGCCGCGAGGAGCGAGTTCGACCCTGGCTTGCCCGTCCAGTCGAAGAGCGATGGGTCGTCCGACATCGCCATGATTTCGATCTGCAGACGAAGGAACGCGCTCTCGCCCTCCCCATACATGACCGGCAGGTTCACGCCAAAGATACCCATCATCGAGTACGCAACGTCCTCGATCTCCGTCGTCCTCCGGTGGGCAGCCCAGCTCATACGTTGTCGGATCGTCGGGTTGCGTGTCGTGGGGTCAAACCGTGTCAGCGAGACGTCGTCGATCCCCGTAATGTCGGTCACTAGCTGCCGGAAGGAGGGGGAGGCCTTGTAGTTGTCCATCGGAAGATCTTCCGTCACGACAAGCAGCGTCCAATCCGACTGGAAGAACACCAGCCGTTCTGGCGCAATGAGTTCTTGGAGGGTCCACCCCCGCAAGAACCAAATTGCCTTTCTGAACGCCTCGAGCGAGTTGTCCAGCACGTCTCCGAGATACACGATCGTGAGTGCCGAATT